>CDFI01106480.1:0-29162 GCA_000826405.1 Acanthamoeba divionensis | reverse complement strand
CACCTTGGTTGATGCTGTTATTGCTGTGGGGCAGGTGGCCTAGTTGAGCAGAAGATCCTATAACATGCAGAGTATTCAACACCTCAGAATGTAACCGAAGAATGACTTTGCTTTGGAATTCTTATTATGTGATGCCTTAAAATAAAATGGAAAATATTTTGGTTTTTTACTTTATGTGTGTAAATTATCCTTCTTGAAACAGGCTATAAGTTCCTAAAAGGTGGTAAAAAAAGTAACTACTCATTTTGATTTCCTTTGTTTGTTATTCTTACTCAGGCATGCAATAGCCGCACGATACTAATTTGCCTTAGATGAAAAATGTTGTATTGATTTTGATTGGTCAGTGACCGCAACATTCTTCACATTTTTGAGTGCCTGCGAATGAAAATTCTGCCGACGTTTCTCTGCCTCCCCCCCGTGGGCTCATTGGAACGTTTCCACAGTGCCGAACAGAGGCCACCCTTTTCTCCATTCCTTCCTTTTTATTTATAAATGCTGCTCGTCCACCACTGTTGTTTGCCAAGTTAGTTGAACCAAATCCTTATTGTGTGCCTCCACCCCTGTTGAGATCTGTGGGCCGCTGCCACATACAGAGGAAAACAACAGGAACAAAGGTGTTTCAGCTTTTTCTTTGTCTTTTTCCATATTTATTGGTCACACATGCCACAACAACAACAACAACAACAAGAAGAAGATGGCAAGCTCATGTACGCAATGGCAGCAGGCACAGAGCTGTGTATGTTGTGGGAGAGCAAAACCAGACAAAATCAATCAAGCCCCGCGGCACCAATTCACTTCATCATCCTTCTTGTTTTGCTGATTCTCAGCACAAGTGCAAGCCCAACATTAGGACTCCAAACAAGTCATGGCCTTTATCCATGCAATGAGGCCCGCTTCAACACCACATTTCTTGTGGCTGCTGAGCAGTTCTATTCCTGTTTGCAACAAGCCTTGAGCTCTGATTCGTCACCTCCACTGGAATGTGCTGCAGTGGGCATCTCTACGGGCAGTGCTTGTGCCTGCCTTGCCTGCACCAAGGCATTTGCAAATCTGATGGCACTCTATGCAGGATATATTCGAGATGGCACCTGTGGAGAACAACTGCAATACAATGGGGTGGCTTCAAAGGCCATAGATCTACTCTCATCCTACCCATGTTTCCTTCGCTCTCTTGATGTCAATGACCCACCCGCATCTCTGTGTCCTGACCCCAACTCACTGCTTTGTGGAACCGACTCCAAGGTGCTCTCTGCTGCAGGCATGCCCAAAACGTCACATCACGCCCACAAGAAGTGTGGCTTAGCGCTCAAGGCTGTGTGCGCGCCTAACACAGCCCCAAGCCGCAGCGCACTGAGTGAACCACCTTTCTGCGGGCCCTGGTGCGACTCACACACTGGAGTATGCTCAACCCTATCCAATGGCACTGAACTGACGAGATTTCAAACCGGTGCCTATGAGGGTGGCATTCCTATCTCCTTATTCGATCTGATGTGCTCTCCAACAGGCGCCTACGCTCAAGCTGTTGTCTCTTCCTTCCCTGGAACATCTGCCAGCTACTCAGTAAATTTGACGACGACGACCATGTCGCATAAGCAGTACCTTGGCGATCATCAGTACAAGCAGCTACTTCCCTTCTACTCGGACTATTACTCTCCTCCAGTTTCTCTTCTTGGAAATCCTGGCATGTATGACATCTCACAGTGCCTTCCTGGAGTTTACTGCTACAGTAGTGGAGTGTACCTGTGTCCAGGAGGATATTATTGTCCTGACCCGTTCTCTCAAATGCTTCGTTGTCCTGAAGACACTTTCTGTCCTCGAGGAACTGTGACTCCCTTTTCCTGCGGATTTCTCGATGACTGTGGAGCTGATGACGGAACTCGCACTCAGTATATTGGTGCCCTTGTGGCTGGAATAGTGCTGGGCGTTGGTATCCTCCTCTTGGGCATCATAAAGCTGGTTGAAGTAATCAAGCGACAGCGATGGATGCGGCAATCGTCTATAAGGAGAGAGACTTCTATCAACCACGTCAGGGAGGATGAAGAAGTAGAGATCTTGATGCCTCCTGTCTCGCCGATTGGTGTTGAATTTAGCAATCTCACCGTTCGAGTGCCTTCCCCCACTGGAAATGAACGGGTTATCCTTCACAACGCAAGCGGCACCATCCCTTCAGGTTGCATAACAGCGATCCTAGGAGGGAGTGGCGCAGGAAAAACAACACTGATAGACGCCGTGCTTGGTAGAGTGCCTGTTGAGGGTGAAGGGATGGTTAACATTAACAGTAGCGGGATAACGTTGAGATCCTATCCGGCTGGCACGCTGGGCTATGTGCCCCAGCAAGATGTTTTGCTTCATACCTTGACAGTGCGCGAGGTTCTCGAACACAGTGCATGGGTCCGTCTTCCAAGCACATGGTCTATGCAACAACGTAGAAAGCAAGTGGATGCTGTGATTGCTGCCTTAGGGCTCAATGGATGCGAGCACTCGATAATAGGAAACGAGAGCAGTGGCAAGCGCGGTATCAGCGGCGGACAACGGAAACGGGTATCTATTGGGATTGAACTGGTGGCCAATCCTTCCGTTCTGGTTCTGGACGAACCCACCACTGGCCTAGACGCGACTTCTGCCCTTGAGTTGATGAAATGCCTCCAACGCATCGCACGATCGGGCCGTACCGTAGTAACAATAATCCATCAGCCACGGTACGAGATTTTTGAGCTTCTTGACCGAATTTTCCTTCTTTCGCGCGGCTCTATCGTTTTCGAAGGAGTTCCAAGCCAAGCCATACAGCACTTCCGATCCCTTGGGTTCACACCGCCAGAGCACGGCAACCCGGCTGAATTTCTTCTTGATACCCTTTCGCGCGAATCAACAGTTGATGACCTCATAGCGGCTTGGCACGGCCGACGTGGAGCTTTTGCTATGGAAGATCCAGACCCCTTTTCTTCACCACACCCAAGTGCAAGTCTTCCGGTCACTGGAGGAGCATGGATAATTATACAAACTGTAGCTGCTACCTACCGCCAGTGGCTGCAACGCTATCGGTCTCCGTGGGGCGTTGCCATATTTATAGTGGTTCATATGTTCGTAGGGGCAGTACTCGGTGCAGGGTTCTTGCAGTCCCACGGAATCTTCGTGCCACCTGTGCCTTCTTCGATCGCCGAACTCTGTCCTCCATCTGTGGCCTCCTTTTGCCAAACTGAGCCCATCGATTGGATGTCACTAAGACTCTCCGCCTTTTTCCTTAGCGTGGCACTAGGCAGTGCTGCTCTAGTTGCTGCAGTATTTACCTTTGGCAGTGAGCTTGATGTGCTGAATCGTGAAATCAATGCTGGATCTTCACTGCTCGCGCTGTTTATAGGCAAGAACATTGCCGAGGTGCCCTTTATTCTTGCAGGGCCCCTTTTCTTCAGCGCTGTATATGTTCCCATGTTGCGCCCAGACAGCGACTGGATCCTTCAATACTGGATCTTCGTTGGAGTCGAGGTGGCATCATATGGCCTCGGATACTTCCTCAGTATGCTTCTAGCACTTGGGAACGCTCATGTTGTTGGAGTTGTCAGCATATTTGCCTTTTCTGTTTGCTCAGGCATCGCTCCAAAGCTGCGCGTCGTCGAGGAGACTCTGGGACCCCTTCGTGTGCTATGGGATATCTCATTTCCTCGTTATGCTGTGGAGGCTTCTGTTGCCTGTGAGGCGGAGTACTATCTAATTCCAGGACAAGCTTTTGAAGAGTCAACGCGAGTCTTTGCCCAAGAGTACGGGTTTCAGCTTGGAAAAAGTGCATATTGGTGGGACTTCGGAATGATGGTTGTGATTGGACTTGGATTCAGGGCCCTGGCTTGCCTTCTCTTATGGTATCATACTCGCCAAAGGGGCTCTATCAGCAATTTTATTTGTAGAAAGCTTCGGTGGAAATCTTCTGCAACATTTTGGACTACAATCCTTGCTGCCATAGGTTTCTTGTCTACACCAGCAGAAGCCATGTACAGGTAAGATCACCCTTTTGTTTTGACTTTCTTATTCCTCTTCTAGTGAGGAGCCTGACCTTAACTTGGTCTTTAGCAATGGAGTATGCAATCTCTGCAGCAATGCTCTATTTCCCATCTGCAACTGTCCCCCGGGTTACTACTGCTCCGAAACGACCCGTCCTGCATGTGAGCGCTGCCCAGTTGGTTCTTACTGCCCCGTAGCAGGGGACGTACCTCCATTATCATGCCCTGACGACAAATGGTGTCCTGAAAACACCAAAATACCAGTAGATTGTGCTTTTGGAACCATATGCACAGCCGAGAGAGCATTTTTCATACTTGGACCCTTGATTGCCTTTGTCATTATCATGCTTATCATCACCTTCCACTGTTGGCGGCGAGGATACTGTCGCCCTCGACGTCAATCGGCACCAAAATTTACATCCTGCTGGTACTCACTTATTGGCCAAAAACGTCCATCTCCTCAGAATGATGATGTCCAAGGCGCAGAAACACAAATGCTACTGCCCCTGGTGACTTCGGACCATCCTCGTCGGTTATCCGATGGAATAGAGATCGCGCTACAGGACATCTCTGTTTCTTCTAGCGGACTGATCCCGTTTCAGTTGCCGTCACGTTTTTGTGCTGCTGGTAGGAAAATGATCTTAACTGGAATCACAGGGGTCTTCCGTCCAGGCCAACTTATTGCCGTAATGGTACGCAATACTCCCCCCCCCAATACCCCCCACTAAGCTCAATGCGAGTGTAACCTCAAGCTTCATGATTCTAATAGTAGTATTCAATAACCCCAGGGTCCTTCAGGCAGTGGCAAGACTACGCTTCTTAACGTACTTCGTGGTGGTTTGACAATATCTGATGGTACGATTAAGGTAAACGGGGTCAGGTGCAAGCGTGGTCTACGCAAATTTAGAAACGTGACGGGCATGGTACCTCAAGACGACGACACTGTCGATCCTCTACTAACAGTGGAGGAAGCTCTCATTCATAGTGCTCGGCTTAGGCTCTCAAAGCAGACTTCCATCGAACGCCATCAAGAGATTGAGGCCGCTCTTTCCGTTCTCTCTCTTCACAACGTCCGTCATCAGCTCGTAGGAACAGGATCCACAGCTTCTGGCTCCACGCGTGGAGTAAGCGGAGGCCAACGTAAAAGAGTGAACATTGGTATCGAGCTCGTCGCTCGGCCCTCTATACTCCTCCTGGATGAACCCACTAGCGGACTGGATTCTAATACTGCCGCATCTGTCGTAGAAGCTCTGCAACGAATTGCACACGATAAAGGTGTAACCGTCATCGCTACAATCCACCAGCCCTCTCAGCTCGTGTTTCAGAAATTCGACACTCTGGTGCTTCTTGTTGGTGGACGTATTGCGTATTGGGGTGCAGCAAGTGATGCCGCAAGGCATCTTCATTCGGTTGCAGGTCTAGAACAAAACCCCAACGTTACAGATCCCGATTCGGTTCTGGACCTAGTGTCTAACACTTCGCTCTCCATTGCACTGGCTGATACATGGGACAGAAGAGAAAGTGGATCAGGAACAGGATTGCACGAGGAAGATGCTGGGTACGAGCCGTCATTGGATTCTTCGCAATCACTCAAACGCAAACTCCACCGCAGCATGCCATGGCCACATGTCCAATTATTGGCTCAGCTCTGGCGCCAATGCCTTAGGACTTCACGCACGCTGTTTTCTTCAACCTTGATTTCATGCCTGGTGTTTGCCATCATTGGAGTTTTTCTTGGCCTGGCCTTCACGGAGCCCAAGTATGTACTGCCAGTGCCCTATGCGGTAGCTCAGTGGTGCCCCGGAGCAGTCAGTGACCTTACATCTGGTCAGAAGTGGCAACAACCATGCAATTCAAACTGGCCTTCTTCAGAAGTGCAAGGCTTGGTCGCCATGTACATTTCTATGGGGATTGGAACCGTATCGGCGGCTTTTTCTGTGTGGACTCTAGGAAGTGACAGGCACATCTACTGGCGTGAGGCCCGGAGTGGCAGTAACACTGTGTGCTACTATATAGCTGCTAATCTCTTCGATGGGATAAAGAGTGCCTTGTTTGCCTTGTTCTTTACTTCCGCCTACTTCCTTGTCGCTTCACCCTACGGTTCATTTGGAGACTACTACCTTCTCTGTTACTGCTTCATTTTGGTCAACTTTGGGCTTGGTTATTTAGCATCTACACTCTTTGAACCTTCAAATGCCGCCATCGTCGCCACTCTGACATCCCTTGTGATTGGAGTGACCTCTGGCTTCGTCTTCCAATACACGCCCGTCTGGCCGTGGTACTTTGGCGAAGGATTGTGGAGATCTGAGGCAGACTACGTTGTGAAGCATGCTTCCAATAGCGAAATGTTTTGGGTCACGACATATGCAGACGAGCAATATGGATACCGAGTTGAGGATAGCACGATTCAGCATGACGAACTGATGCTCTTGGCCTATGCTGGTGCATTTCGATTGGTTGCCTTTGTGCTAATGAGACTGCGCCACTACTCAAAGCAAACCTAAGGCCAACAGGCTTGTTTGTTTTATTCCTTGATCATTATTTATTCTTGTTCACATGAATGCCAATTTGGTTGTGCACTCATGTCAAGGTCTTCACATTCGATCCATTTACATATAAAAGGTCCAAAAAGCAAAAGGCTTGTTGTTGGTCAAGAGTCCTCAAGTGTGACACAATTTCTGGCGTATGCACGGAATTCCCAAAGAGAAAACAACCAAGCATACATGTAACGAACCAATATATGTATCTCCCTCACCTCTCTCCTTCCACAGAAAAAGGAATTTTAGACACACAGCTTTAACTTTCCTTTATTTTTTAAGTCCGCCACAAAGCATTTTGTGGTTTAGAAATGGGCCTTTTGGCGGATTAACAATTTGAAAGCAAAAACAGAAAAAGAATTATATTTCTTTGCTTCTGACTGCATGGCATTTGGCTCCATCAAGGTGGGGTTGTTGAGAAGTGCACAAATGCAAACAAAAACACAACTGTTTGTTTTGGATTTCAGTTATCTGCCCACAGCTCCTCCTATCTTTGCTAGCAAAGATAAAATTAATTAAGTTCTTTACTTGAATCATTTCCGCCAATCGGAAAACAGACTGTTTGCGCCAATGAGACGCAAGCCCGGAGAGTGACCGCTGTATAAATAGGGACCTCAACAACCACCACTCAATTCTTCTTTCTCACTCATTGCAAACCTTCTGAAGAACTTGCATCATACATATTGAGGGCAGTGAGGTAAAACATCGGTCTTTTATTTGCACACAAGCTCCACTGAATCATCACAGATTTATCAAACACCAAATCTGCAATGTCTGCCTTTGATGCTGCTGCAAACTACCATGAAGAAGATGATCCACCTGAGACAGATAGTATAGAGATGCAAGATGAAACTGACCACCACTCCGATCAAGATACCCTCCTTTCTCTTTCAGGAACTTCAGAGACTGTAAGTGCAAAGCACCCTAAACAATATTCACAGTAACTTGCACTTGCACTCACTCGGGATTCCATCCATCACTAACATTTTCTGCTCTTCTAACGACCAGGAACTTCTTGGGAAAGAACCAGTAGTACAACTTCCTTCTGGGACTATCACATTTAAGGAATACATCGCAAAGGAAAGGGAGATCATCAATCCAAACTTCAAGCCCATCTTTGCGGCCGCCTC
Source organism: Acanthamoeba divionensis (assembly GCA_000826405.1). Classification (NCBI taxonomy): domain Eukaryota; phylum Discosea; order Longamoebia; family Acanthamoebidae; genus Acanthamoeba; species Acanthamoeba divionensis. The sequence goes on along the minus strand of CDFI01106480.1, from coordinate 21,503 downwards.
TCATGTGACCTACTCTGTGACGGCCAGTCCGCCAACGACACACCACAGGGATGTTGTTTCTGTGATAACAAGTCCCTTGTCGTATGTGCTTCCAAGCAAGCGTCCTGTTCCCATCAACATCCTCGAGGATATCAACTTTTATCTGCGTCCTGGCGAGATGACCCTGCTACTTGGTGCTCCAGGTGTGCCATTCAATAATTTATCAAGAAACAAACACACTAAGCACACTAATTGACATCACCATACACAGGTTGTGGCAAAAGCTCTCTCTTGAAGCTTCTGGCAAACCGTTTACGAGCAGGCAAAGTCGAAGGCTCTCTTACTTTCAATGGCCAACCTCCTCAGAGAAAGCGCTACCATCGCAATGTGGCTTACATCCAGCAGGAAGATATCCACATTCGTAAACAATCAACTCCAAACCCAAACTTTTTTCTTTCTTTCTATTCTCACTATTCATAGCATAGAAGAATTAATATATCCCTTGCAGCCACGCTCACTGTGCAGGAAACTCTCCAATTCTCTGCTGATTGCCAAATGAGAGCAGGAACAACTCCTGAGGTGAGGAAACAAAGAGTGGATGTGATCATGCAGCTGCTGGGCCTCAAGCACCGCGCCAATACAATAGTAGGTGATGCACTGCTGAGAGGTGTCTCCGGGGGAGAGAAAAAGAGAGTCACAGTTGGCATAGAGTGGACCAAGTCTCCTGGAATTTGGCTCTTTGACGAACCCACAACAGGTATTCAGAAAAGGTTTGTCGGTCTTAAGTTGATACTAACAATTTTTGTACTTAAGGTCTTGATTCATCTGCGTCATTTGACGTAAGTTTCTTCTTCCAATGCCAATATTAATTTTCAAACAGATATTCACATTTCTTTCTATAATATAGGTAATGAGGGACGTTCGTACGATTGTGAACATGGGTGGCACAGCTCTAGTATCTCTTCTGCAGCCAAGCTATGAAGTTTTTAACCTGTTTGATAATGTGATGATTCTCACCCACGGTGAGATAGCCTATTTGGGATCTAGAGTGGACGCTCTCAACCATTTTGCAGGACTTGGATACCGCTGCAGTCCCACCCTCAATCGTGCAGAGTTCTTACGTATGATTGTTCATCTTCAGCATTAATACTGTAAATCTCCTTGGGCTGATAATTGTTCGAACATACAACAGAAGAGGTTGTTGAAAGTATCAATAGTTCCAACCCCAACAAGTATAGGTACCTTGGAACAGGTGAGGACGAAGATGCTGATGACGACTTCAACTGGCTTACACCACATGATTTTGTGGAGAAGTACAAGCAATCGAAGCACTTCAAGCATGTACTTGACACCATTGAGGAAACTAACCGAGACTTATATGATAAAAGAACAAATATTAAGGTCAATCCCTTGAAGCTTCTTGATAGTTCATCATTCTCTTGCTGAAAATCTTCTCTTAGGCTGAAGATCTAGCCAAGATAGAGCTTGTTGATTACAGCAGGGAGGCCAAGTACCCCACATCGATCGCAAGACAGTTCTACCTTACCACCAAGCGGGCCTTCATCAAGGAATGGAGAGACATGCAGACAAACAGGTCTCGTATTATGGGCACCACTATAATGGCCATCTTGCTTGGCACACTTTTCTTAAGACTAGATGACTACCAGGTACTAGCAAAGCATCTCTTCTGTTACTTTTCCACCACCCTTATTCTTAGCATTCTGACTCCTGCATTCAAACACCATGTCAGTCTGATGCAAGCACAAAGCTGGGTTTGCTATTTGCCATCTTGGCATGGTGGGGCTTTGGCTCCTTGACAGCATTGCCTTCAACCATAGCTGAAAGGCCAGTTTTCTATATGCAGCGAGACGCTAAATACTACCGAACCTTGCCATACCTCTTTGCTACCATAATATCTGAGGTGAGCAATCTGGATTGGAAGAGAAAGAAGATTTAATAGTAGTGCTTAGTTTAAGTCTGATATCTGTTACTGTTCGTTACTAACTTTTTGTGTGTTCTTAGCTGCCTGTGTTGATGGTAGAAGTGGGGGCCTATTCCTCGATTGTATACTGGCTAACTGCGCTCAACGACGGCGACGCAGGAGGGCGCTTTGGCTATTTCATGTATATAAGCTTCCTATTTTACTGGACGATGAGGTCATTCGTGAGGATGTGTGCCGTTTGGTCACCATCCCTGCTCATGGCCCAGAGCTTTGCTCCCACCTTAGTTGCGCTGCTTTTACTCTTCGGTGGCTATCTTGTGCCCAGGGTAGTGTTAACTATTTCTTATTAATCTCGTGCACATCTCTCAACAGCTCCTCTCTTTCATGCAGGAAGGAATTCCGGGCTGGTGGATTTGGATGTTCTATGCTAACCCCGTTAGCTATGCATTTTATGGGTTGGTTGGCAATGAGTTCTTTGGCAAAGAATACAAGTGCAGGGCTGATGAGCTTCAGCCTCCAACGGATACTTGGAATTTTAACCTGCCTTATCCAGAGGGCTTTGAAGGTACTCTTCTCACTGATATAGGAATTAGATGGGAGGAGAGTCTTTGTTGCAAAAAACTCTCAGTGTAAGCTGATTCTTGTCTCTCCTAAAAAGGCAACCAGGCATGTCCCATAACCAGCGGCAAGGACTATGCCATCTCTTTCTATGGGGTGTGGGACATGGAATGGTTGAAATGGATAATGGCTGTCTGCGTAATCTGCTTTTGGCTAATCTTCACTGTGGTCACTCACATTGGCTTAAGATTTGTGAGACACAAGCCTCCTGCTAAACCCAGAATCATAGGCAATATTTCGGAGGAGGAGGAGAGGGAAATGGAACAGTTTAATATCAAGCAAGTCAAACAAGACGTATGCTATCAGAAGGAAATGAGGAAAAACAAGAGTTAGTATTTTACCTCTGAGCCGCTCTTCTTTAGATGCTCATCCCTTCCCTTTTATTCTGTTAGGTGAGAACCAATTAGGAGAAGAGATATCAGATCAGCTGATTGAGTCCGGTGCCTACCTTTCATGGCATCATCTTAATTACTCGGTTTTCATAAATAAGGGTCTAAAGAAATCAAAGCTGCAACTCTTGCACGACATCTCTGGATATGTCAAACCAGGAATGATGCTTGCTCTTATGGTACATCTTTTCACCTCTGCTATATTATCTCTGCTTTAAAACTACCGCATTCCCTTGTTTCTTACGTCTTTCTCCCTTGCCTATCTAAGGGTTCCTCAGGAGCTGGTAAATCCACACTGATGGACGTACTGGCACGGCGCAAGACAGGTGGCAAGATAACGGGCGAGATCCTTGTCAATGGGAAAAAGACCGGGGCCAGCCTCAACCGTATCATAGGCTATGTCGAGCAGCAGGACATACATGCACCCACACAAACTGTCCTGGAGGCACTTGAATTCAGTGCCATGGTATGCGCTTGTTTCTTTCCTTACGCACTGTTTGGCCATATCCCTTGCCAACCTTTCCTCTCTTCCCCAGTGTCGCTTGCCCGCCTCTATTCCTCGCGAAGATAAGCTAAAGTATGCACGCAGTCTCCTTAAGATACTTGGCCTGCAGAAGCAAGCTAACGTTGTGATAGGTAGCAATGCTTCAGATGGCATCTCTGCTGACCAAAGAAAGCGCGTAACGATGGGTGTGGAAATGGCTGCCGACCCTGCCATACTTTTCTTAGATGAGGTATTTTTCTTCGTAAGCATCACCTCACCGAAATGCTAATAACGTTCCATTTCTTTGTGATAGCCTACTTCTGGTCTGGACTCCTTCGGAGCTGTACGTGATTCCTTTCTTCCGACCATCACAAGAACGTTTCTCATTTGTGTTTGTGTACAGGAGAGGGTGATGACAGCAGTTAAGAAGATAGCAGCAAGAGGTACTTCCGTGGTTTGTACCATTCACCAGCCCAGCGCCACTATTTTTGGCATGTTTACGCATCTGCTTCTGCTTAAAAAGGGTAAGGAATAGTAGAAGAAAGGCGGAGCTAAAAGAGTTAAATGTGGAATGAGCCCAACCATTCCTTTCTCCATTTTCTCTTAAGGTGGCTATACGACCTACTTCGGACAGATTGGAAAGAAGGAAGGAGACTACTCAGTGCTCTTGGACTATTTTGCAGGCCTGGGACAAAAGATGAAACCTCATCAAAATCCTGCAGAGTTTATTCTTGAGGTGACAGGAGCAGGAATTCCCCAGGCACAAAGCAATGGCGAAAAGAAAGACGAAGGAGAGGACGGGAGCAAGGGAAAGGAACTGGAAGCACAGGAAGTGGAAGTGGAAGTGGATTTAGAGTCAGGGGATCCTAAGGCAGAGGGAGATGAGAATTTGTATGTGCGTGCATACAAAACTTCAGAATTTTACCAGCAGACTGCGAGTGCCTTGGAGGAAGGGATTTATCCAAAGGAAGAGGAAGGTGAAGGTGAAGGTCAAAAGGAGCTTGGCAAAGTGGGTCGCTCTTGGAAGAAGTTGAAGGCTCGCCTGAAGGAAAAGTACGCGAGCAGGTACGACGTGCAGTTTGTGGAGATCATGAAACGCAGCTTTATTGCCTACTGGAGAATGCCTGAGGAATTCTTGCAGGTAGACTTCACAGACTTATATATCTTAAGTACATCTATGACTCATGCAGAGGTGTTTGGCTATCGCAGAAAGTATTGGTGCCATGTGCACTGGGCGTAATCATTGGCACGCTCTTCCTTCAGGAGGAGACCGACCAAGCAGCTGCTCTGCAACGTGCTGGCCTGATTTACTTTTCCCTGCTTATTTCCAACCTCATAGCCATCCGTAAGAGTCTCCTTCGCTGTCTCTGCTTTCTTCCTTTCTAATGTAAGTTTGGTGTTCAACAGAATTAAAGGCCAAGATAATCCAAGAACGTCCAGTCTTATACAGAGAGCGCGCTGCACTCACTTACACCTCAGTCGTTTACATGCTAAATATTGTGTTTGTGGAAATTCCCTTTATCTTGCTCAACACTGTTACATATGTGTATGGCCTCCCAAGTGTCTTCAACTCTTTGCTTCTCTTTTTTAAATTTTACTAACTGTGCCACTTGGCTTCCAGTATTCCTCTCTACTTCATCTCTGGTCTTCAATATGATGCAAGCAAGTTCTGGATCTTCTTTGCAATCTACCTCCTGGGCAACCTCCTCTCTCTGTCCATAGTACATGTTATCACTCTTGCTTCTCCAAACATAACAATGGCCAATGCATTAGCTGCTGCGGTATTCACAATCTTCTCCCTGTTTGCTGGTTTCCTCATTACCAGAGACAACATACCGGGTTGGTGGATATGGTAAGCATCCAGACGTCTGTCTCCTTCCAAAAACCTAATCACTTCCGGTTAACCAACCGCCTTATCTCTTGCAGGCTTCATTACATGGACCTAGACATGTATGCAATAGAAGCTCTTCTCATCAACGAAATTAAAGATGCCACGCTCACTTGTGCAGGACATGAATGGGTAAATGTCCCCATTGCCTCTCTTCCAGGCTCCTTCAAGAAGTTTTGTCCCATCACCACGGGAACTGCGTTTCTGAATAATCTGGGCATGGATGAGAAGTACTTGCTAAGGGATTCCCTTGTCATGCTGGGATGGTGGATCTTGTTGCTTATACTTACAGCTCTCCTCATTAAGTTCTTGAACCATCAAAAGAGATAGAGAGACATCTCTCATCTTGTCATTCATGATGAAAGCCTTTTGTAATGGTAATAAACAAAAGGTTTCTCTTTTCTTATTTAGTCATCTCAGATAATGACTCTTTAGAACAAAACAGATCCCCATCGACTCTCTAAGAATATATTGCCACCAAACAACAACAAAACTTCACACTCAAGCAGTCAAAGTTTGGTATTACTCACCACAACCAAAAAAAAATAACAAAGGCACATATGATTTAGAGAATGGTAACAAACAAAGAGGTAACTTCTTTACTTTTCCAAATGTTCTATTTATCTGTTACTAAGATAAACAACTGGTTCAGGTTGTCTAGACCAAAGGATGAGAGTGATGAGGAGGACCACAAGGGAGGATGGAAACCACTGGTTACTATGTTGAGCCTTCTAAATGCTTTGGATGGCATGATGGCCCAGAATGGAAGAATGGTGTTCATGAGCACAAATCATCCTCAGAGACTGGATGCAGCCTTGCTAAGGCTTAGCAGGATAGATGTCAAGTTTGAGCTAGGATGGGCCTCTCACTTCCAGATGAAGCAGATGTTCTTGTAGTTTTCTCTAGAGGAGTGTTTTACTTTATCCTTAGGTTTACTATCATGCTTACACTTGTAACAATTAATGTGAAAGGCTAGAGACAACCTGGCAGATGCTTTCACTAATGAGGTAGTGTGAAGAAAGGAGAAAGCAAAGAAATCACTGACACAAGAAATCCACCTTCTGACCCATGTCTCCTACCAGAAGCACAGAACAGGCCTTTTTTCACTGTAAATCCTCCACTCTACACACATCAAACAACAATGTTGTTGTTATTTCATGTGACTCTTAGTCTCTCTTCTTCAAAGCCTACAAAAAGACTTAGACATTGTCCCCCCCCCCTTCATGAAGGGAAAGGGGACCGGAGAGGAAGGAAGAGGGTTAGGAATGAAAAGGAATCAGCCCCCTTAAATAAACGGAGTTATTAGCGAACCAAAAATCAAATAATATGCGACAAAACACAACGATTGGGTGCGTTAAATTTGAGCATTTATTTTTGATTTTTGGTTGGTATGAAGGCAGCAGTGGGGGGGGGTGGGCCATTGGGAGGTAGAGTGTGGGTGAGATATAAATTGGCATTCGTTTCTGTTTCTTTTTCTTTCTTTCCTTTTTCTCTTCAAACGGCGGTGCGTGTGCGGTTTTACAGTCCCTGGCAGGTGTGTGAGCTTGTGTGTGTGTGTGCGAGAAGGATTCTTTCTTTCATTTAACAACTGAACTTGAAAGCCTGTTTTCCTTTTTGTGACAATTACTCCGCGCTCACTCTCTCACATCTTCTCTGAGAACTGTGAATTGAACAATTTGTTGAACACAAATTTAAAATAGCCACACCGCTCTCTCGCCGCCTTTTGAAGAGACAAAATTGCCCAGTGACCACGAAAAATGAAAGGAGCCACACAACCAACAACAACAACTGCTGCTTCGCAGAACACTGAACAGAAAAAATCTGTGCTCATTTTGGAGGATGGAACGAGATTCGAGGGATTCTCCTTCGGAGCAGAAGCCAGCGTGGGAGGCGAGTGCGTCTTTCAGACTGGCATGGTAGGTTACGTGGAATCTCTCACTGATCCTTCGTACAAGGGCCAGATCTTGGTGCTTTCATATCCTCTGGTTGGGAATTACGGCGTTCCACCCGGAGACTCGTACGTGCATCCAACCACCACCATATGTGATCTGCTCACTTTCTCACTTGCAGACAGGAGGCACTTAAAGCAAGAAACGGAGTTTTCACTAACCCACACTAAAACACACACAATGCAAGCATCAATCTGCACATTTGCAAAGTGGCTGTGTGCTAATCTGCACCCACACAACTGTGGCCAAGGAGTTTTTTTTTAAAATTAAGTGGGTGTGTGTGTGAAGCCATTTGAAATGTTACAAATTTATTTCTGGAGATGTGGCCTGCAACTCAAAATTATCAAACCACAAAGAGAGACGGAGAGCAGAGCGAACTTGATCTGTTCAATGAGTAGTGCAATCACACACACACACAGTGTGCACGCATGTTATGCAAAAAATAACTCTGTAATAATCCTATGCTTTGAAGGGTGGACGAGTATGGGCTGCCATCATTTATGGAGTCTGGACATGTTCAGATAGCTGGGCTCATTGTGGCGGACTACTCCATGCACCATAGTCACTGGAATGCATCCTCTTCCCTCTCTGAGTGGCTAACAAAACATAATGTGCCTGCCATTCATGGGATTGACACTCGTGCTCTCATCAAGAAGATCAGAGACAAAGGTAGATTCCTCTCCTTCAGCGCATTATCACAAATTCCACAATCACCCTTCAATTCAATTCTTTTCTTACCTCCTCTCCACACTTTCCATTTCGCTGCACGAATAGGTGCAATCTTGGGAAAGATTGTTGCTGAAAAGGACAAGGACAATGAAGATTCCATTAAACTGGAGGATCCCAACACAAGAAATCTAGTTGCTGAGGTATCCTGCAAGCAACCAAAAATTCATGGTGATGGCAAAATCAGTGTCATAGTAAATTTTCCCTTCCTTTGATATGTTCCTTTTGTTCTTCGGTCTCTGTTTTATTTTATTTTTCACACAAATCAACTTCATTATCCAGGCAGTTGACTGTGGCATGAAGCACAATCAAATAAGATCCTTTTTGAAGAGAGGCGTGAGAGTAAAAGTTGTGCCTTGGGATCATCCGTTGCTGGAGGAGAAAGACTATGATGGAGTATTTCTTAGCAACGGACCAGGAGATCCCACTATGTGCACAAAAACAGTAGAAAACATAAGGGCTCTGTTAGAGAGGGAGGAGAAGAAGGAGACACCAGTACCAATCTTTGGAATTTGCCTAGGTATGTGGGCATGTGGATTTCATTATATTGGCCTCTTGTTTTTCTTTTGCTAACTTGTTAATGCTTGTGCCCAGGTAACCAATTACTTGGCTTAGCAGCTGGAGCAAAAACATACAAGCTCAAGTTTGGTAATAGGTAAGCACGCTCAATCCTTCACAGTTCTCTTCTGGACACACTAAACATTGTGAATACTTTCAACCCAGGGGACACAACCAGCCCTGTATAGATGTGAACACAGGTCGTTGTCATTTGACAAGTCAGAATCATGGTTTTGCTATTGATACCGCTACTTTGCCCCCAAATTGGAAGCAGCTCTTCTATAATGCCAATGACCTGACAAATGAAGGCATACAGCACACCAGTAAACCTTTCTTCAGTTGCCAGTTCCATCCAGAAGCAAAAGGTAACGCACATATACCAAGATAAAGGAAAGTTTCTCTGTTAAAGTTTTATGTTTATCTGGAATTAGGTGGTCCAGTGGACACAGAGTATTTGTTTGATCAGTTTGTGCATGTCATGACAAAGAAGGGCAGCCTAAGTGACCTGCCTATGTGCCTTCCACCTCCACAGGTTAATAAAGTGCTCGTCCGCAAAGTACTCATTCTTGGCTCTGGAGGACTTTCTATTGGTATAAATCTCAATGCTCTCCTTTTCTTAGGAATCATGATTTCTTAATATAATTTATTCTTCATCAGGCCAAGCCGGTGAGTTTGACTATTCAGGTTCGCAGGCGATCAAAGCTTTAAAGGAAGAGGGCATTAAGACTGTGCTCATAAATCCTAACGTGGCAACTGTGCAAACCAGTCCAGGCCTTGCTGATAAGGTAAGTTTCTCCTCTCTCTCTCTATTCTAAGCCTTGTGCTTGGGCTGTTCTAATTAATTCCTCCAATGAATAAATGCAATCAGGTCTACTTTCTCCCTGTGACACCGGAATATGTCATAAAACTGTTGGATTGGGAGAAACCAGATGGCATATTATTGACTTTTGGTGGCCAGACTGCCCTCAACTGTGGAATTGAGTTATATAAGAGGTATTGATCATTTGCATGCTTGGTATGCACGTGTTGCTAAACTTATTTAATGATATCAAAAGGGGAATATTCAAGCAAATGGGGGTAACAGTGTTAGGTACTCCCTTGGAGGCTATAATTGCAACAGAGGATAGGGAAATCTTTGCAAAGGAACTCAGGAAGATTGATGAAAAGATAGCACCCAGTGTTGCTGCCCGTTCTCTCGACGACGCTCTCAAAGCAGCCAATAATATTGGTAAGCACTCGCATCAAACTACTTGAATGCCCTCATTTTTGTCTGTTCTTTACCTTAATCGCTCTTTGCAGGGTATCCGGTGGTGGTTCGTGCAGGCTTTGCGCTAGGAGGGTTGGGCTCAGGCTTTGCTGATAATGATGAAGAGCTTAAGCAGCTGGCCACTATGGCCCTTGCTCAAGCAGAGCAAATATTGGTGGAAAAATCACTGAAGGGCTGGAAAGAAATCGAATACGAGGTCGTCAGGGACGCCTATGACAACTGTATTACTGTGTGCAACATGGAAAACTTTGATCCGTTGGGAATACACACAGGAGAGTCTATTGTTGTTGCACCAAGCCAGACCCTTTCAGATACAGATTATCACATGCTACGTAGGGTAGCAATTAAGGTAGTACGCCACTTGGGTATTGTAGGTGAGTGCAACATACAGTATGCTCTCAATCCGCATTCAGAGGAATACTTCATCATTGAAGTCAATGCACGCCTTTCGCGCAGCTCTGCGCTAGCAAGCAAGGCCACAGGATACCCACTGGCCTTTGTTGCTGCCAAGCTTGCTCTGGGTATCCCTCTGCCTACTCTGCGAAACTCTGTTACTAAGGTATGTTCTAAACTCAACTATTATTAGGCTGATGTTATTTGCTCAATCCTATTTTTTTTTTGTCTGATCAGATGACTACCGCTTGCTTCGAACCCAGCTTAGACTACGTTGTTGTCAAGATGCCACGCTGGGACCTTCAAAAATTCCAAAAAGTAGATGGTCAGGTAATTTGCTTGGGAGTTGGCCATGTCTATATCTAGCAATTTACTCTGGAGTAACAATAAGAAATGAATCTAGAAGCAACAATGGAAAATTGCTAATTTCTGGTTTCTATTTTTCTAGATTGGAACCTCAATGAAGAGTGTTGGAGAAGTAATGGCCATTGGGCGTACCTTTGAAGAAACCATTCAAAAAGCCATCCGCATGGTTAGGTTATGCTGGAATTCAGTTCTACTTAAAATAGAATTGTTAAAACTCGTGTGTATAAACAGGTAAATGGTGCTGCTTGGGACGGCTTCCAAAGCGGGCTGGCACAAGCGAGCAAACAAGCCCTGTGCAATCCCTCCTCTAATAGAATTTTAGTGATTGCCCAAGCTCTCTATGAGGTATGTTGATCAAAATAGCAAACCAACTTCAAAACATAATAGCAATGGTATGTCGACCCAAGTGTTAATATCTAGATGTGTGTATTTCTTTCTTCTGTCTGCAGGGAGTTGATGTTGAAGAAATTCATCAACTCACCATGATAGATCGCTGGTTTCTTCACAAGCTCAAAGCACTGAGCAACTTTGAGAAGAAGATGAGAGACATTTCCAAGGTGGAGGACGAGAAGACCTCACGTGAACTGTTGGTGCACGCCAAATGTCTTGGATTTTCGGATAAACAAATAGCCAGATATTTGAACTCTACAGAAACCGTGATAAGAAGGATGAGAAAAGAGATGAACATCAAACCAGTAGTAAAGCAGATAGATACAGTAGCTGCAGAATTCCCAGCACAAAACAATTATTTGTACATGACATACAACGGTACGTTATAACCGTGTAGTTTCTGTTTGTTGAGTTGCACAGCTAAACACTCTTGCTATGGTAACCTGGGTAAATTCTTAGGAATTGAGGATGATGTGACATTTGAAAATAAGGGCGTAATTGTTTTGGGAAGTGGCGCTTATTGCATCGGCAGTAGTGTGGAATTTGACTACTGTGCTGTTGGGGCCATACGCACGTTGCAAAAACTTGGGGTCAGTTCATCCATTCAAATTTGCAGAGATCGTGCATTAATAACCTCTTATCGATAAAAACAGAAAGCCACAATAATGATCAATTACAACCCCGAAACTGTCAGTACTGACTATGACGAGTGCGACAAGCTATACTTTGAAGAGCTTTCATTTGAGAGAGTGACTGACATTTATGAAAGAGAACAAGCTGAAGGAGTCATAGTGTCTATGGGTTCTCCCTCCCTCCCTCTGCTGAAAAGCACTCCTAGGGCTCCTAAAGCTCACAGTCACCACATCAAGCTTATTCTTCTTATATTAACCATGCTTTCAGAATCTCTGTCGTGATTAATTTAATTCTTTATATCCAATAGGAGGCCAGCTTCCAAACAACATTTCTATGGCACTTAGCAGACAAGGAGTTAATATTCTTGGCACTAGCCCAGACATGATTGAAAGTTCCGAAAATAGGTGAAATATAACGGCAACATGTGTAAAGTACTTAATCTAACGGATTGGCGGGGCTTACAGGTTCAAATTCTCGCGTATGTTGGATATTGAAGGTGTAGACCAGCCCAAATGGAAGGACTGCACTAATTTAGAGGACACAAAAAGATTTTGTGAAGAGGTACTGAGCAAAGAAAGGGCAAAGTTGAGGGCACTCTTGCCAAGAGAACGAAAATGTTCCATCTAATCTAATCTAATGTGTTGAAACAGGTGGGGTATCCTTGCTTGGTGAGACCTTCTTTCGTGTTGAGCGGTGCAGGCATGACTGTGGTCTATAACAGCACCGAGTTGGAGACCTATCTGGCCCAGGCTGTACCCTCTACTGAGCACATGGGCCGAGTGGTAGTCTCCAAGTTCATCATGGATGCTAAGGAGATAGATCTAGATGCTGTGGCCATCGACGGCGAAGTCATCGTGCATGCCATCTCTGAACATGTTGAAAATGCTGGTGTTCATTCAGGTAACAAAACTTGCTGCTGTAATAGGGTCATGCGGTCTAAGAGGAGGGGTAGACCACAAAAATACTCAACGCATTCATCCCCTTATAATGTATAGGTGATGCCACACTCATTCTTCCTGCACAAGACTTGGATCAGATTACTGTGAAGAAGATTGAAGAAGCTATGCGTAAGATTGCTACGCAATTGCTTGTGTCTGGCCCATTCAACATACAATTCATAGCAAAAGAAAACGAAATCAAAGTCATAGAGTGTAATCTGAGAGCTTCACGCAGCTTCCCATTTGTCTCTAAAACTCTGGGAATTGACTTCATAGAGTTAGCTACTAAGGCGATTGTCGGGATCCCTCTCAATCAACAGGCTGTCCCAAAAGTCAATCATGTTGGTATCAAGGTAGGCATACGTATTTTTAGTTTTTTTTGTAAATCCACTTGATGAATTCATCTAATGAAATAAGCACGAAGTACTAATCAAGAGTTACATTGGATAGGTTCCACAATTCTCTTTCTCACGCTTGAAAGGAGCAGATCCCGTCTTGGGTGTTGAAATGGCCTCTACAGGAGAGGTTGCCTGTTTTGGAGCTAATAAATATGAGGCCTACATCAAAGCTTTAGAGTCCTCTGGCTTTAAGCTTCCCAAAAAAAATATATTCCTTTCAGTAGGTCCATATAAAGAGAAGGTGGAATTTTTGGATAGTGCCAAAAAGCTAGTATCCATGGGCTATGAGCTGTTTGGCACTACAGGCACTTCAGACTATTACAGCGCTCATGACATCCCAATTAAAGACCTCAGCTGGATACAGGTTGGACTTCTCTATAACGGTTTTAATTATTACTTAAATTAACACTTGTAACAAAATATCTTCCAGGAAGCAGAAAATGATATGGATGTGCTATCAAGGCACCTTCAGGGGGCTATGATCGATCTTTGCATTATATTGCCTTCAAATAATCGTAATAGAAGACCTGCTTCATTCATGAGCAAAGGCTATCAGGCGCGTCGCCTTGCTGTTGATTATTCAGTGCCACTGGTAAGTCATCCTCTCTCATTTTACCCAGTATACTCTTTATTGATTACTTGGACCATTTTTTTTCTCTTGCAAATAGATTACCAATATCAAGTGTGCAAAACTCTTTGTCGAGTGTCTGCGAGTAGTACCGAAGGATATTCCCATTGGGTTCATTGATTGCAGAACTACCAACAGAAATGTTATTTTGCCAGGTATACCATCTTGATCTTGTCGGATCATGGCCATTCTATATGTGTTCGTGCAACTAACAACATGTATTTTTAAAGGTCTAATTGATGTGCATGTGCACCTTCGCGAGCCTGGAGCTGAACACAAGGAAGACTGGGATACGGGCACTGCTGCTGCTTTGGCTGGCGGCTATACCATTGTACCCCTTCCATACTCACACACTGGACAGATGTAATACGCTGTTATGCTTATCTTTCGGTTTTCAACACTTCAAGGTGTGCGCAATGCCCAACACGAAGCCAGAGATTGTAGACAGCAAAGCCATGGAACTCGTTAGTGGCCTATCCAAAAAAAAGGCTCGCTGTGACTACGGAATCTACTATGGCGCTTCAAGCGACAATGCAGAAGCTATTTCCCAGGATGGCGACAAGGCGGTAAGTAGCTGCTATCCAACTACATGCACAATGGCCACTAACTATGTAATCTATTGTTTTTTGGATGCAGGTGGCTTTGAAGATGTATCTGGATCAAACGTTCACAACACTCCACCTTCGTGATATGACTGTTTGGATGAATCACTTTGAGAAGTGGCCCGCTGGCAAGCCCATTGTTGTTCATGCCGAGTGCCGCAGCATGGCAGCTGCACTAATGGTTGCTTCGCTCTTTAACAGACCTCTCCACATTGCTCACGTCAGTCTCAAGGTAATTGCTAATTTGATTGGCTACTAGACACGATGAAGCTGGGGTGGTAACATTCTCACCGGGCTTATGTAGGAAGAGTTGGGCATCATTCGTGCTGCTAAGGAGAAAGGTATCCAAGTGACATGTGAAGTTGGACCTCACCATTTGTTCCTTTGTGATGAGGATATAGACTCCAGCAGATATGAAGGTGACTGATACTCACCAAATAGATTCGTGATGATGGTTTTCTGAATCTAATTTTGGTTTAAAACTTTCAACACAGTGCGGCCTCGTTTGACATCACGCGAGGACATGGAAGCTCTTTGGGAGAACATGGATATTATCGACTGCATAGCCACAGATCATGCACCTCATACTTTAGAGGAAAAGGACAGTGAGAAAGCACCGCCAGGATTCCCTGGCCTTGAGACTGCGCTGCCTCTTATGCTGAATGCCGTGCATCAAGGTAAACAATCTTGTTAAACATGTTCTTCAACTTTCCGCATCCACTGATCTATGCTCCTAATATAACAGGCCGGCTGACTTTGCAAGATCTGATAGACAAGATGTACACGAATCCAAAGAGGATATTTAACCTCCCTGATCAAGAGGACACCTATATCGTTGTAGACTTGGACGAAAAGTGGACCATCCCGTCAGCCATGGCCTACAGCAAGTGCCGATGGACACCCTTCGCTGGTATGCCGATGCAGGTAAAAAATCTCTCTCTCTCACACACACACACACCACTAATTGTAAATGAGAGATTCCCCTAACATATCTTCCCTGACCCGTGATTCAGGGCCTTGTGTCTCGTGTTGTGCTTCGTGGAGAGACTGCAATGCTTGATGGCAAAGTATACGCAAAGCCTGGTTCTGGCAAAAATGTTTGTGAATACGCTGTCCCACCTGCAGATAGGGAGAGAGCGCCAAAGAAGACAGATGCCCAAAAGCCCACAGCAGCACCCGCACCCGCACCGGTGCCTAGTGCCAGTGCAAAGGCTATTAGTCCAGTTGTGTCGAGTCCTGTCGTTGAGGAAGTTAGCACAGATGGTATGCCTCACTCATTATTTCATGAAGAAGCATCTGGACACCACAATTTCCTGTACACAGTCTAACTTTGCCCTTGTAAAATACAAGGTATCTCACCGAGGATGGAGAAAAGAAGAGAGGTCCGAAAGCGAGCGATGTCAGTTGTCAAGGGGGAAGACTTCTTCGCCCACGGAGGAAAAGTGCCGCCTCGCTTCAGAGCCAGGCATGTTATATCGGTGAAGCAGTTCAGCAGAGATGATCTCAGATATCTTTTCTCGTTGGCCAATGATATGAGGTATTGCCGCTTAAATAGCTTATCATTCACAATAACATTTTTGCGTCTTCTTCTTTTCTCTTGCGCTTACGTTCTCATGTCCATTGAAGGATGATGGTCAAACGTATGGGCTCCTTAGACATACTGAAGGGACGTGTTATGGCGACGGCTTTCTATGAACCAAGCACCCGCACGTCATCGTCGTTCCAAGCAGCTATGCAGCGCCTTGGTGGCACTGTCGTCGCCATCAATGAGAGCTCCTCCTCCGTTGTAAAGGGAGAATCTCTGCCAGATACAATAAGGTGTGTTAACTATACTGACGTTTAACGAACCGAGTGCTAATATTTTGCTATAGGACTCTGGGCTGCTATACTGATCTGATAGTGCTACGCCACCCCATGGCAGGAGCCGCTCAGATAGCAGCTGATCATGCCCGTGTGCCTATTATAAATGCTGGAGATGGCATAGGGGAACACCCCACACAGGTCTCTCTCTCTGACCATGCCACATGTAAAGGGAGAGATGAAAAGTCTCATATTTATTTTTCTTTGCAATCTATAGGCGTTATTGGATATCTTCACAATTCGTGAGGAGCTGGGAACAGTAAATGGACTTGAGATAACAATGGTGGGAGATCTAAAGAACGGCCGCACAGTACATTCGCTTGTGCGTTTGCTCTCTCTCTACAACAACGTCAAAGTAAACTATGTGTCTCCTCCTTCGCTCAGAATGCCGAGAGAAATAGTTGAGGAAATGACAAGGAAAGGTGAGCAATTATATTGACTCACTTCATGAAGTATTGTGAATCTCACTCGAATGATCAGTACACTAAGCATTTGTGTGTTATAAAGGTATACCACAGAGGGAATTCACCAACCTAGTTCCAGTGCTGCCTCACACGGATGTGTTGTATGTCACACGCATACAGAAGGAACGGTTCGCGACTGAACAGGAGTATCTTGAAGTCAAAGGCAGCTACATCATCACTCCGGAGACTTTATCACACGCCAAGGTGCTCATCATTCTCTGCTCTCTGCTCTCTCTCTCTCACACACACACACACACAACACACACACACACACACAATATAGAAGAGGGAAGTGAGATGTTTTGTTGGCTATCAGGGAGAAAGGGAATTCTTAATCTTTTTACAGTGTTTTATCTTTAAGCACCTTAACTAACCATAATAATATTATATTATGATAGGAGACGATGGCAATTCTGCACCCTCTCCCACGTGTGGATGAGATCAGTTCAGCGATTGACACTGACCCGCGGGCGGCCTACTTCCGTCAGATGGAGAATGGAATGTACATCCGCATGGCCCTCCTCGCCTCTGTGCTCGGCGCCCACGAACTAAATGCACACAACAACAACAACTAGGCCAGCACTGGTTTTTCACACACAAATAATTAATTGATGCCACACAGAGTGGCAAATAAACATAGCTTGGCACCATTACACTTGAATGGCCAACAGTTCAATAAACACTAATTGTGACACAGCAACACTTAAATGATAATGATAAGCAGAATTATAAGAATTTAATAAGAAAGTGGTCAAATTATAAATCATACATTGTTGACGTTTATTCGAAAAGGGACAGACGAATGGCAAGGCCAGCCACCTTCCCAGTGTAAGCCCCTCACACAGCCCTTCTTTCTTTTATGCCGCTTCACCTCAGCAGGTGCCACAAGAAGAAGGGGTTCCACAAGCTTTTTTGGCAGGACTTGACTGGGACAGAAGGGGTTCAGAAGGCAACAGTGGCCATGCAAAGAGAAGAAGGTTGCTAGGAAGTGCCAAAGATGGTACACCGAAGAAGAAGATTCCCACTGATGATAACGAAGATGCCAACAGTGCTGAAGATTGTGACATAAAGGAGGCGGGCATTGAGGTGCTTCCCAATGAACTCTTGTCCATGATACTTTTACAGCACCTGAAGGAGGAGCCCATATGGCATATTGTATGCAAAAGTGTATGCCAACGGTGGCACCAGCTTCTCTTAGAAAATGATCCTTCTTCTTTTTCATCTACTTCTTCTGAAGATGTAAATCCAACTGATGTGACTGCAAATCTTGCCTTCGATGGCCATTTGGAAGTACTCCAATGGGTCAGAAGCCAAGGCTGTCCTTGGGATGAGTGGACATGTGCTTATGCCGCTGAAGGAGGCCATTTGGAAGTGCTTCAATGGGCGCGAAGCCAAGGGTGCCCGTGGCATGAGGAGACATGTGCCTATGCTGCTCGTGGAGGCCATTTGGAAGTGCTTCAATGGGCACGAAGCCAAGGCTGTCCCTGGGATGAGAGAATATGTATCAAAGCTGCTCGCAAAGGCCATTTGAATGTGCTGCCATGGGCACATGGCCACGGCTGTCTCTGGGATGAGATGACTTGTGCCTTTGCTGCTCGTGGAGGCCATTTGGAGGTGCTTCAATGGGCCAGAGGCCAAGGCTGTCCCTGGGATAAGAAGACATGTGCCTTTGCTTCTCGTGGAGGCCATTTGGAGGTGTTGCAATGGGCCAGAAGCCAAGGCTGTCCCTGGGATGAGAGAACATGTACCAAAGCTGCTCGTGGAGGCCATTTGAAGATGCTACAATGGGCCAAAGATCAAGGCTGTCCTTGGAATGGCAAGACATGTGCCTTAGCTGCTCGTGGAGGCCACATGGAGGTGTTGCAATGGGTCAGAAGCCAAGGCTGTTTTTGGGATGAGTGGACATGTTATGCTGCTGCACTTGGAAGCCATATAGAGGTGTTACTATGGGCAAGAAGTCAAGGCTGCCCTTTTTATGAGGAGTCGGCAGAGGATTATTATAGACTTCCACACGATTGGAAAACGAGGACCTCTTAAACTTGTGGTGCATTCATTCAGTGGCTCTGTCATGACAGCAAGTCTCGGGCCTGAGGGCTTACTCAAATCCAACTCTTTCATCACAACTTAATATATATTATCTTTATAACCTGTTATGTTTTCTTGTGGTGGCCATAGACAACACCAAACCTTCAATGGCCATTAGGAAGTGTGAAGCCCTTTGACAAGCAGCACTGTACAGTGATGCTCCCTTATGAAGTGGCCCATATTTAATTGTTGTGTTGACAATTATTATAAGAATTCTTATTCACTGCAAAAATAATAAGAGGTCTGTGAGCCAACCAAGAAGGGAGTGTGTCTTTAAAAAAATCAAATATTTTTATTACTTAATTTGTCACATTTCTTACATTTCAGCAATCTTAAGGGATTTTGCATTTAAGTGAAAAATGTAACTTCCCATAATCATAATGGAGAGCTAAGGACAAGCACACAAACAGGTGAATAGTGTGACCTTTCCACCAACGCAGCTGCTATGTGGGTGAGTGCAGGTATTCGTCCTCTCTAATTTAATACTACACCTTGTCCCTCCCCCCCGATTGTGTGGGAAGGAGGGCAAGGCCATTAATTAGGAGGACTCACGGAGGGAGTCAAAAGCTCTTCAGTGCCTGCACGTGGGGTTCAACTCCCCACAGCTGCAATTCTTCCTTTTTTTTGTTGCTTGAAGAACAGGAGGCTTGTGTAGTTGTCTCATTAATGGGCTTCCCTCATGAGAATTTTTTGACTGTTTGTTTTATGTTTGTTGATTCAATCCATGATGATGATTATCATGAAGATGAGGATGATGAATATGATGATGGAGAACACAAGATACCAAAAGCTGTTTTGTTTATTTGTTTGTAGGTATGTGTGTGTGTGTTAAAGTGTGTGTGTGTCAATCAAATGTGGATAGTATCTGTTGCTCTTCAGGAGTCAAATCCCTGTGTCACACACATAACACAGCAAAACCAACAAAAAGGAAGGCGCCAAAAACGATGTGTGTTAGAAGAGAGAAGAAAGAAAGAGCAGAGAAGTGATTTGTGTTGTGTTGTCAGAGAGCAGAGAGAGAGAAATGAGAGATAGAGGGGCGTACGAGTAAAGTTTGAAATAGTTGCACTGATTAATGCTAATGTAGAAACATGTTGGCAGCCTCTTCGCCTCAGCGCCAGGCAAAGCTTTACAATATTGTGGGACTTCTTTAAAGCCCTTGTATGTCACTGCAACTATATAGGGCCTGGAAAGGAATTGAGTGAATAGAGAATCACATAATGTTATATATATACATATGTGACGTTGAGGATGGTGATACTCACTCTCCAAGCTTCCACGTTGTGAAGCAAGGATCTGTTGGCTCTTGAGGCAAGACGCCCACTTCCTTTTGAGTGTTTGATCCCTTGTTGAGAGCAAGAAAGCAACAATTCTGTGAATCAGTCAAGTCCATATAGGGCAATACGTTATGAACATCAGATGCTTCATGGCACGATTAAAGTGTGGGGTGTAAACGTACTGTGTAGGTTTTTAGGACTGATCCATGGAATCCATAGGCATAATCTGACCAGATCCAATTCACCTTGATAATAAGGGCGTTGGAGAGCTGGGACACTGCTGCCAGGGAAGGACACTCGCTGCACTGGGATGGAACACACTTTTGTGGGCAAGAACCAAATAAAACAGAATTCGATCAAGGTTGACACAGATGTGAGAGATGCAATCAACACAAAATGAATTTAAAGTTGTTGTTTGCATTGTCAGTTGTGTTGGACACTATTTCATCTGCTTTAATATTGGGGGGGGGGGAATGCCTGGTTATGGTTAGAGCAGTTGCCACAGAAGGTGCAGTTGCCTCCTGGAAGTCCTCCATCTCCACTGCTTCCACTACTACAAACGGAAACAACAAAGGCAGCAGCCAAAAGAAAGACAAGAAAGACAGAACTACAGAAGAAACCATCTCTCTTCTTCAAACTGGTCTAAAGTTCCAACAACAAAGCTGGAATTAATATACTATAAAAAAGACAACAAATGCAAAATTATTATTGAGATTTTTGCATTTTATTGTCTATCAGAAAGGTGTTGTGGTTTGAGAAAAAGGTAGTTTGACTCATGAAGTCCACAGCTTGGAGTTCTCATCTGGGCAAATGATGGGCTCACCAGGATGAAACGTTGAAGGCTTTTTTGCCCAGGGAGTAAGAAGACTATTATAGGTTGTGAATATTTTGCACAAATGAAAACAAAAAATCAGCCCATATATAAATACACATTATGATTCCTTTGATAAAATGGAATACAAGGATAACTAGTTGATACCTGTTCCAGTTTGCAATGGCTAACTGCTGGTGGGCAAGAAGAGAAGGGTGAAAGCAGTCCAACGTGCTCAGATATTCTAAGCTGGGAATTACCACTGGTGAAGAACACTTTTGTTAAAGCCCAACCACTCAAAAATGGAGCAATGTTGTTGTTGTGTCAACTCTTGTTTCTAAAAAACAAAAAAAAAAAAAAAAAGAGGAAGGGTACAGTTTGCAGAGAAGGGCTGCACTTGGAATGCAAAGTCCTGAAGATTATAGGACTTCCACTGATCATAGAGCTTGTAGATACGCTGGTTGTATGCCTGAATGGTCTGATTGTGAAAGGCAGGGGACAGTTAATCATGAATGAGGAAAGGAAATAAAGGGAACGTGAGAGGAAACTTTTAAAAGAAACTTGTTTTACCTGATCTAAGTAGTCCCGTCGTGCTTGATCAGTGTCAAAGATGCACAGGCATTCAAAGGGGTTCACAACATGAAAGGCATCACAATATGTTCTATTCAATCCCAACCAGTATACCTATGTAAGTGATGTGGTTGTAAAATGGACAGTCGAATGGTCAAGAGAACAGAGATGTCAGACAAAGGGAATATAAATACCTGTGAAATGTTAAACATTGGGAGAATATTAACAAACAGCCTTGGGATGCGTGCATGTGCCTGCTTAAGCATCTCTGCCAGTTGCTAAAGGAAAGAA
>CDFI01106479.1:4902-20984 GCA_000826405.1 Acanthamoeba divionensis | reverse complement strand
CTTCCTCCCTTCCTCCTGGACTTCCTCTGTCTTTTGTGATTGAATCTCTTTGAGAAGTTGGGGTACTTCCTCTTCCTTTCACCGTTGTGCTCTTGGCACCCCAGGAAGGCCGTTCTTGGTGCTTCATATGTCTTTGGTCTTTTTGACTTTTGATTAATTTATTTATTTATTTGTAAATTGATTTGTGCAGAGTGTGCATACACAGATGTAAATACTTTTGTGATTACAATAAACTGGTGTAAATATTTGAACAAAAAAAACGCACGTCTGGTCGTTTGTTGCAGCGTACTGACTCCCCAGTCAATACCTGGAAGAGATGTCTTAGAATTTTGATTTTTGATTGGTTTGATGAAATGAAACTCTAAACTGAGGGGAAGCCCCTTATTCCGTTCTTGTTGTCTTTTGTCCGCCACCCCAGCACATTCCAAAGCCGTTGTTCTATCCCCTTCACAATGCGCCGAACCTCCAGTATCACCTTCTCTGCTGTTTCCCTCTTCCGCCCTCAGACTTCTCTGGTTGCATCAAGACGTCTGCTCGCCACTTCGGAGCCCTCCAACAAGAGGCTTGACGGTAAAGTGGCCATTGTGACCGGTGCATCAGCCGGAATTGGTCGTGAGGCAAGCATCCTGTTCGCAAGGCAAGGCGCTAAAGTTGTAGCGGTTGATATCAATGAGAAAGCTGCCAAAGATACGGTACTACATTCACACTCCCCCCCAATACTTTATGCTGTCAAAACGAAATCTTAATCTTCACTCCTCATTTGTGATGCTTTTGGTCTCACTGGATTCTTTTACTTCCTTTAACAGATGGAGCTTATCAAGCAGGAAGGTGGGGAGGCGATCTTCGTGAAGGCTGACGTTTCCAATGCTAAGGATTGTGAGAATATGGTCAACGTTGCTGAGAGCACATATGGCAAGCTTAATGTGTTGTTCAACAATGCTGGCATCATGCATTCTGATGACAACGGCGCAACAGACACTGAGGAACGTGTGTGGGATCTCACCTTTAACATCAATGTTAAGGGAGTCTTCTTTGGATGTAAGTTACAGCTCTTTTGATTCTTTCATAACAAAACCGTTGGATGAAGGATTGATTGAACTAAATTGTTTCCGTTCACCCTCAGGCAAGTACGGCATTCCTGCAATCCGTAGGGCTGGAGGTGGCTCTATCATCAACGTATGCTCTTCAATTCTTCATCTCTATCCGTTGGCTTGTATTCTTTAAATTTACATTACCATAATATGCATCACTCCAGACAGCTTCGTTTGTTGCTTTGATGGGCGCTGCTACTTCGCAGATTGCTTATACTGCGAGCAAGGGTGCTGTTTTGTGTGAGTAGACTCCCCCCTGGCTGCTTTCAACTCAAAGGCCAGCATATTAATTGTGGCATGGATGTTTCGTTAACTCTTCTTCTTTCCTTCTATTCTTTACACGTCAGCCATGAGCAGGGAGCTGTCTGTCATTCATGCCAGAGAGAATATCCGCGTTAATGCTCTGTGTAAGTGCATATTTGTTGTCTGTTGAGATTAGAGTTGTTGTTTAAACAACAACAACAACAAATCCTTCTTCTCTTCTTTCTCCTGGCACATGGTATCTATATTTTACTCTTTAATCAGTTTGCTCACCTTCCAAAACCTCTTTTCTTTCTCATTCAGGCCCTGGTCCTTTGAAGACAGAGCTGCTGATGAGCTTCCTCAACACTGAAGAGAAGAAGCAGAGGCGCTTGGTGCACGTTCCCATGGGCCGCTTCGGAGAGGCACACGAAATCGCCAACGCTGCGCTGTTCCTTGCCTCGGACGAGTCTTCCTACATCACTGGCTCTACCTTCCTCGTTGACGGAGGCATCAGCTCCGCCTATGTCACACCACTCTAAAAAACTTGAACAAGAACGCTACAAAAAGTCCAATTCCAAGAACTACCAATCAAAATTCAAAAAATTCAACCAGCTATCATTCTTGTCGACATATGGGCCATACATCGACCAACCATAAATCAAAAATGATAGCCCACCAAAACTTCCGTTTCTTTGAATTAATTTGGCTGTGGTATGCCAGGCTCGCCAATAAAAATTCAAAAACACGGCCTCTCTCAGAGTGGCCCAAGAGAGCGAGAGAGAGCGAACAAGAACAATCTTCTTTATTAGGCCCCCCAGAGGTTCCCCCATGGAAGTGGAATTGGACGATTTGTCTGGCCGCACGCAGGCTGGCCCAGCAAATGGCGATGGTGATCGTGCCAGCGATGAACGTGGCGAGGATTTGAACATTGAGGAGGAGGAGGAAAAAGAAAAAGAGTTGTTGTTGAAAGATAAAGATGCGCTGTTTCTGCTTTCTTTGATCATTGAGGGGGAAGATAGCGTGGGACAAAATGAAAATGCTGCGATTGAGGCCACCAAAGAAAGAATCAGGACGTCTCTAATGTTAAGAGAGAAATTCAAGAGCTCGGCAAGTCGTGACAGCGAAGAAAATTTGGTCAAGGGGAACGAAAATGAGAAATCTGCTGTTGATAGGGGTGGAGGGGTTGATAACAGTTCCAACAATTTTCACTTTTCAGGCACGCAAGCAGCGAATGGACCAACCAGCGCTTCCAGTGAACAAATTGATGGAAAGTCTGCTCTTGCGAGTGAAACAGGCGCCCCTCCAAAAGCAAGAGAAAACATAATGAAGGCAAGAAGTAAGAGAAGGGCAATGGAGTTCGATTTTAGTGCATTGAATTTGGGTGCTGCATCTTCCCAAAGCCAAGATAGTGGAAGTGAGACACAACAACAACAACAGCCCAATTCCCACACGCCTGACGCTGCAACAAACGAAGAAAAGAGACCCGCAGACGCGTCGACGTCTGGAAAGGGCGACCTGGTGTTTCCTTCACCACCAACAAACAACACTAGTGCAGTTAAGAATCTTGCAGAGAGTGGGACTTTGGATTGCCTCAGAAACCAAACACGTCAGTCGAGGAGGTACTCTATCGCTGCAGTGCCTTCAAAGGTACCCCCCCCCAACAAAAGGGTATTTGAATCTGCTCCTCCTTACTCATGCTAAAGGCCTCTCTGCTCTCCCTCTCACACACACCAGGGGGTAAAGACAAATGACCATGTCGCTACAGCGTTGTACAACAGCTCAGCTTCAACTGTCTATACGACATCTGGAGCGCAAAGGTACTGTCACAATAAACAACTACACAATACCAAGGGAACTAATTATATTTATTCATTAACTTTGTATAAAGATTACGCCATAAAGACAGCCGACGGGGCCCCCTTATTCCCCCAACAGACCTTTCACAAAGGTGAAGCATCACTTCTCTAACGTTAATCCTCTCTGCCAAATATCTCAACTCAGATTCTTCTTAGTGTTGGTGGTGAGAAGAAGCTCAACAGATTGCGAGATATTACCCCCACTGATGATTTCTCAGACATAGCAGCTCTTAACATTGTTTATAAAGCTGGTACACAACAGCAAAGATGCTGATAATATCTCTGCTTTCTTTCTTGTCTCTCTTCATACCATGCTGATTTAAGAACATGGTCAGCTTATACATGTTGAGACTGTACCTCTTTCCCTCTTGGCCGCTTAATGACATCCCAATGACAAAAGGTGTGGATAACTTTGGACGTAAGCTAATTGCAATGGTGGCATCTAATATTCCAGTTAAGGATTTCAACTTGGACAGACTCTTGCATTATACAATTAGGTAACATTAGCTCCTACTCATTCTGTTACAATGAAATCTTGACACATTTCATTCTTGAGTTTAGTATAATGGATGAAGTTGTTGAAAGGGAGTATGCTGTCGTGTTATGCCAGACAGCAATGACGTCTTCTCAGAGACCTCCTTTTTCTTGGCTACGAAAGGTATACTTTATCAACTTTCACAGGAGCATTACCTTGGCATGCCCTCATTTAATCATTTGAATGCTAATTGAGCATTTTTTTCATTCGTTCTTGATAGAGCTACAGCATGCTTCAAAGGAAGTAAGTATATCACAATCCATCCTTGGAACTGCACTGTTTTAAAGAGAGAGCAGAGAGATTCATAGCTGACATTATGCATTTGCATAGGTTTAAGAAGAACTTGAAATGTGTATATATAGTGCATCCAAGCACAATGACGCGTATGACGCTCAAACTGATAAAGCCGTTCATCTCCGCAAAGTTCTGGAAAAAGCTTGTCTATATAGAAAACATTATTGACATATTCCAGTATGTTAGACCAGACCACATCCTCTTGCCGGACATTGTAATAACGTATCTAATCCCCTCACGACTTCTAATGTGATGTTATGTAGTTATCCCCTTGTGTTCCATTCTATTCGCGTTGATCGCATGACCTTATGACATCTCACCTCACTGCCTACAAATACAATAGGGCGAAGATTGGGGACAAGACGTGCCCACTCTTTGGAGTTCCACTCAGCGTAGCTGTCCGTCGCACTCCCACTACCTCAGGCCTGCCTATAGTTGTAGAAAAGGCTTTCCAAATATTAGACACACATGGTATATATATAAATTCATCCAGCAAAGACAGGTTATTTATCGATATAAGGACCTATTGAGTTATTTACCCCCCCCCAATATTCTCTTCTACCGAGAAGCAATGAATGCAGAGGGCATATTTCGCGTTTCTGGAAGTAGCGCTACCATACAAGAACTCAAACATAGGTTTGATCGAGGTAATGCACCTAAGTTGCTGTTTTGTGTCATGCATGATGTGATGGGCAGTAAAAGTACATTTCATTTCTCAGTACTCCAACATCAAATGCCTATCTATACATACTCTGTTGCTTTTTATAGGGGAGGATGTGGACCTAACCGATTATGGCGATGTGCATGCTGTCGCAGGAATCCTCAAGCATTACCTTCGCGAGGTATAGATAGCTTTCACTTCTTTGTTGTCATAGTGTTAATAGTATTAGGCCCACTAACCAGATATCTCTCTCTCTCTNTCTCTCTCTCTCTGCTCTCTCTAGCTGCCTGAGCCTTTGATGACATTTCATCTCTATGAAGCATTTATCTGCACACAACGTAATTATTCAAACATGTTTGTTATATTTGACAAACATTTCCACAATTTAAGTCTTTTAACATTTTTTTTACGTCTGCAGGAAAGAGTCGAGTTTGGGCTGACATCGAAGAAGACGCAAGGGCTTTGCTTCAATCTTTGCCAAGCCACAACCTCCTCATATGCCAGCGGCTCTTTCCACTTCTTGGCACAATCGCTGCCAATCACCAGCAAAACAAAATGAACTCATCAAATCTGGGTACGAACTACCTGCCTGCAACTCACATGTGCCCCCTTCTGAGATACTGTACCATCATCTAATAAGCGTATGATTCTAATTTGTGTGTGTGCGTGTGTGTCTTCTTTGCCGCGGTGTAGCCATCGTCATAGGTCCAAACGTGATGCGGGCTCCACCAGAGTTTGGCCAAGAGCGACTGATCACGGACGCTGGACTCATAAACGCTCTCGTTCGCAACTTTGTCGACCACCACGATACCCTGTTCCCTTCGTCTGTGCCCGCCACCACCACCAGCTCCTCCTCCTCCGCCGCCGCTACTTCTACTGATGGCAGCCCGCCACCACGAGATGCAGTGGAAGCACCTTCACTTTCTCTTAGCTAAGAGAGAGAGAGAGAGATTCTTTTAAAACAAGTTGAACTTTGGAGACCACATCAAATCCATTATTTGATCACAAACAAAAAACAAACAATATTATTTATGATCTCTTTTTTGTGTGGTCTAGCAAGCTTCAGCTGAAAAATTTAAAACAGAGGGAGTGTGTGTGGCTTGTACAAAGACATGCTTTGGATTTGTGGTGGAGGAAAAGAGGGAAATGAGAGGCCAATAAATGTACTCTATTCTTGGGCTGATTAGTGTTGGCCTACCTACTCCTTAATTATTGGTAGGTGATTGAGAGGGGCTGCATGTCTACTGTAGGGTGGTGGTATGTAAGCGTATGGGCCTCAGATAAGCCCGAAAGCAGACTCCTTATTTGTTCGAGAGAGCGCGGGTACTCTTCCTTGGTCACCAGCAACAGAAATCCTTCAAAAAAAAGAGATATTAATATATGTGAGGGGAGCCATGGGACGACAACAACGATAGATAAAACATTCGTTAGTACCTCCCCCACCGGCACCTCCAAGGCTTGCGCCATGTATTGCCTCTGAGATCATAGCAATCATATCACGCACCTTACAAGAGAGAGGATCAAAAAAGTGGCAAATGTGGTCAGATCCATCCATCCATTCATCCATTCAGTTTATTACAAAGCCAATTAAAGCCAATTTTTATTATACCTGTCGCGGCTCGGCACCACCAGCCATCTTCTTCTTTTGTTCCCTGTTGTTGTTGTTGTTGTTTGTTAAAATCAAACTCCTCAGTTCTGTTCAAAAACAGAATTATATGATTCTTTCCAAAAGCATCCAAAAAAGTATTTTTTTCTAGTGTTGCGCCTTATTGGTACCAATAACGGGTGAGGCACGCGCCCACACCAGCAAGATCTTGATTCATCAGCGCTTGGCGCAAGTCCACAGCATTTTCAACCAGCTGCGATAAAGTGTCATGGCAGTCAAAAAAAAACTCTGTTGCGACGTAGCACCAATATAATTTCACATCTCTCTCTCCTTTGTGGTTGGTTTTTGCATACCTCGCTTGTGAGCTGAACTATTTCAGGAAGGCGCGCGTGCCAGCGTCTCAGTACGTCTTGCAGCAAACCGCGAGCCAACCGGGTACGACCTTGATAGTAAAAAAAACCGAGTATGCGTGCGTGTTCAAGAGTGTAACAGTGGAGGGCTGACTGAGATCAAGATGACAGTCAGTTACCAGTGTATATGCAGAGCAGATGCTTGTTCAAGGTTTCAATCAATTCTGAGGACACAGGCACCACCTCTGTCTTGACCTTCAAATAAACTAATTAGCACGGAATAGCTGTTGAAGGAAAGCAGGCTGGAGCATGTATATATATACTGTTAAAGGCAACGATGCAGGTGAAGTGGTAAACTTAATTCCAGGAAACAGACCGCCAACTTGGTCCTGCCAACCTCCTCCTGTTGTCAGCATTTGTTCCACCTATTGTTGGGTTTAGGGCAATTTTTAAAGTTTATAAACTTTCTTCGATAGAGAGAGAGAGAATTCTAAATTACCATGAGGACGGCGTGGGTGGCAGAGTGTTGATCATAGTTTCGACCAATAGCTGTTGAAACGGCGAAAAGTAATGCTCCAGCAAGAATAGAAGACGTGCCCAAGCCAGATCCCTGAGGCAATCGCGCACTTGCTGTCACGTGCAAACCTTGTGCCAATCAGACAAGATTAGCTTATGGCTGCCACAAAGCTGTATATCCATGAACACAAATATGTGTTGGAGAACAATACCTTTTGCGTCCCCAAGGGATTCGGCAAGTTGTTCGGCGAGCGTTTTAGAAGAAGTAAGAGAGATAATACCCAAATGCAAAATTACGCATTTGATTAGGGCTCCGCGTGCCAATGGCACGTTGTAGTCTGCCATTTCTTCCAACTTGCTTACCATCACCTTTTAAAAGGCATAAAAGACGAATCATGAATTTAGCTTGAGCCACAAGCTTAAACTTAAACTATTTGAAATAACCTGCTCTCCTTCATCGCTTTCCCCACCAAGCTGAATGATCAACACAGGCTCATCAATGCGCTTACACCGAGCTATAAAACATTAGTGAGCTAAGGGTTGTGTGATAGAACGCCAAGGAAGTAAATCCTACCACAGATAGGCTTTTGGCCATCGAGCATAATTGCCTGTGCACAGATGAATTGTCAAAAAAGATCCAGTGAAGAATACAGACAGATATAGGGCAACCCTTACCATATTCACAACACATCCACCCCTTTCAAAGGTAATAGGTGGCGTATCTATGAGTCAAGCACAAACATTAGAGATTCAGTTTACAGTACTTAATAAACACAAAGTGAATACCAACCCGTCCAGCCTCCAGCTATATCCATACGAGCAGGAAGTTGCACAACAACCTGAAAAAAGTTTAACAAATTAATAACAGAGCACAGCCTCATTCGTTGCCGTTATTCTTTTGGTGACAACTTTCACCTATTTTAAACATTACGTACCCACGTTCCTAGAGGAGGTGGAGCACAGGTTGATGTTGGGGCTATGATATTTGCTCGAGCTGTAGAAACAGCATTGGAAATGATGATCTGCAAGTATTGCTTAGCGAGAATTCAGGGAAATCAAATAAACAAGAAAGAATTTTCACCTGAGCAGCGCGTTCATAGTGGCGTGCAGCCCGCATGAGCAACTCAGGGCTATCCCAGTGATATTTGACCCATGCTTCTCGTTGCCTATAATAAAGCAACAAAATGCCACCATCAAATTATTCAACTGGCAGATATTATTGGAACTTGTTTTTAAGGTTGAGAACTTACTTTGAAAGCTCAATTACGCCGTCACGCAGTTGTCCTTTTGCCAGCAGCTCGAATCCTCGTTGCCAGGCTACATTGCCTGCCGGCCCAGACCTTAAGCCTTATGACCCCTCCAGTTGGAAACAGTGGAAAAAAAGGGCATTTTTACGAGAGATGTTACCTGCATTAACGCCAGCAAAGGCAGCAAGAACATCAGCCACTGCGGCAAGAGTCCTCATGACAACCATAGGTTCACCAGCGCCATTGCAGCCGACCTTCATAGCACCAAGACAATTGGTTAATAAATAAATGGTTAATTGAAAATAGAAACAAGTAAAAAGTTCTGAGCATAGTTTAGCAGTTGTGCAAGTACCTGGTCGAGAGTATCCAAGATATTTGTCTGTTTTTCGCGTGCAAATCGTTTATATATTGGAACTAGGCATACATCATGCTTTCCCATCAAAGCGCTTTCAACTCTGTGTTTGTCTATGACCAAACCTGCATGAACCTGAAAGTGTTGGTTCCAACATTTAAAAACTATTATTAACCATCTCTGCAACGTACGCATGTGCGACGTCCACTGAAGAGCAATTTGTGGTAAAGACCATTGCAGGGCCTCCCTCGCTGATACACACACAGCTTCATGCAAGCAATCCAATGAGACCTGAGATAAACTATTAATAAACTTAAGCTGTGCGATATTGATGTGGCACATACATCTTGACCAGATAGCCAAGCAAGCATAGTATTTCTGATAGTTTTGCCTTCTTCAGTGTTGATATCATAAACGGGGAAAATGCGTGCATCCCACAATGAGCGCTTTAGTGCGTGATCCCATATACGCTCCAAAGGCCAACCAACTTGCTTGGCCCACTCCTCTACATCTTGTCCTATAGAGTGGGAACTTGTTATCTCCTCCTGTGCTTACTAAGAAACAAGGAAATCAGCATATAGGAGGTACCCAGCCAGCGTGCAGGCACATTGGAAGAAGGTAGTGCAGACAAATCCGTTATGCCTGTTATCACAAGACAAAAGAGATGCGCTCCAGCAACTTCTTTGCTATGAAGTTTCTCTAGTGCTTCGCTGTTTATTTCAAACTCCTGGAAGTATGATTGTTACGTGTTAACTGCATAGTTGAAGAATAGATCTATGGCAATGTGTATACCTGCACGTAGGTCTTACTCGGTATATGTGTATGGGGAGGGAACGGGACCCTTAGACCAGAACAAAAAGAAAGCTCCCCTACTGACCAGTCGCCGCCAGCCAGATTGCTACATAGATGGAGATTGTTAATCATAAGAAATATGTGGGCGTGAAATAAGGTAATTAGTCTTTTTTGTTTATTTGGAGGGGTATTATTCACCAGTGTTCAATTACAGCTCCAGGTGATAGCGTAGCTGGTCCTTTAACTAAAGAATTGATGAGTATTACGTTGTTTAAGCCCTCAACAGCATTTCCGACTTCTGAGCCCACTGTTCGTCCCATGCGCATCTGGTGACATAGCTCAATTTAAAATAAAGCATGTCACCTCCTCTCTCGCTTTCTTTCTCTCAATTAACAAAATCTCGACTGTGTGTGTGAGAGAGAGAGAGAGAGAGAGAGAGAGAGAGTACCGATCTAGGAGGGTCAAATAAGAAGTTGACAAGATCTGGGATTGATGTTAAGTAGATGTACTGCGAGCCTGTTGGAGCAACATCACTAGATGGGATATCACAGAGTGAATATAGGAACAGTTGACAGAAGAAAAGGCTCGAACCAAATTTACCAATGAAGACTTACTCAGTGGCCTTGGCGCAATCGTTCCCACAACACTTGCCTCACCTGATGGAATTGAGTTTATTCAAGTTATTAATTATTTCTTCTCTTTTCTTGGCTTACTTAGAGTTATTATACCTTGAGCAACGAATGAGGTGAAGTGGGAATGTCATCGCGTGGGGTCCGAGTAAGGTAATTCTCTTGACTTACATCCGTGGCAAGGGCCAACAGAATATCAGAGTATAGGTCAAATGGTATTGGCGCGGAACCACTATCTACAGCCAAATATGTACAAGCGTCAAGTGGTGGTACTGCATTCAGGCCCACCAGCTTCTCTGCCACTCCAGGACCTATGCACATGCCGAACACAACCTTGGTCATTGAAGAGCGCGACAAAAATTTGAAAGTGGTGAGCATGGTCGGGTACCAATAAACACAACCCCAGTATACAGATACACTTCTTTGCTTTGATCTTCTACATTTGCACCAATCTCTGCCGCATTTTCTGAAAGAGCCAAAACAGATATGTTTGAACAATGCAACACTTCACTTTTTGTATTAAAGAGAAAAGACCCATACCTTGAGGTAAAATTGCACTATTTTCTTTTAGTACCTGAAGTGGTTGCTGATACAGAATATTGGTCACCTATAATAGAGAATCATTACTTTTGGGGTGCTTTATGAAAGGACTCCTGACAAACACTTACCTGTCCATTATCATCGACTATGCACACTCCATGGCGAGTGCCCTGCTCAGCTGTTCCCTTCACCTGAATGGTATCCAACCCATTCAAAAAAAAAATTCGCAAAGCAACATTCATGTATGCAGGATCATTCAAGCAAATAAAGTTCGTACAGTAAGCAAAGTGACTGCGTTGTCGCCATGGGAGCGGAATTTCCAGGCTTGACCCTGCTGGTTAGATGCTGTGGCGATGATGGCTTCAGTGCCTACCACGAGCAAGCCTGCACCTAGTTCTGCTCCAAATGATTTATATCTATTGCATGAGAAAACTGCAGATCGAGAGGTGAAAAGAAGGAATTTAGAGGGAAAAACCAGAGGTGATGTCAGATATATTCGCCAGCAAGAAGTCGATAGAAGCCAACAGGTCTCCGTTCTCGCTCTCCAAGGGGAGGGGAGAAAACGCCTTTGCCAACGCCACCACAATATTGTTAATGCTAAGCTTGCAGACCACAAGATTACCACATGAAACGAAAGGGAAAGACTCACCTTCCCCAGCACATTACAAGGGGGTACTCTGTGCTTGCCACCCATATGAATCATAAGTATTCGTGCTACCAAACATTATTTGGGGTCAATATTAGTGCAAAACAATGGTGACAGTGTGGTGAGAATCATGCAGTGTACCTCTGCTTACGACTGAAGTTTCAACAAAGCTAAAGCCCTCTCTAGCAGACAAGTGCTAACCGAGCAAGGTCATTAGATAAGGTAACAGAGAGAAGAGAGCATAGAGGCATTATTTTGTTTTGGGAGGCTGTTAACGATTTGTGGTCACTTACCTCAGCGACGACGAGCAGTGCATTCAAGGTGGCGGCGCCAGAGCCCACACGCTGTAGACCAGGGTCTGGTACAGCAAGCAGCAGCGTGCGACCACAGATGAGGCCTCTTCTCTGTCTCTCCCTTAGCGCTGTCGTACAGGCTGCCGCCTGCTCTCGAGTCTCAGCTGTGATTACAATTGCATCCCATTCTCTTTCTTCGCCAGCTACTGCTGCCTCGGCCAGCATTATGATGATGTACAGATACTTTGCTTGCGAGTATGGACTTCAAGAGGAAGAAAAAAGATTTGGCTTGTTGTGATGGTGGTTTGGAGAGCCGCAGTGAAGTGTATTGTTCTTTGGGGGGGGGGGAAGTGTGAGGCGCACTATTGTGTGGTGTGTGGCTGTTTGTGTGTCGCTACAGCGTTAAGCAGGCCTGCTTACGAAATGCCAATGATTTTTTGGTGCCACAAACATGTTGTGTTTGTTGCAAACACTTTTCTTTCACTACTCAAGTGACGGGAGAAAGAAGAAAATGTCACAACAAGATCAGATAGTAGTAGTAGTTCAATAACAACAATTTAATAACACAATTGTGTGGATAGTTTGTGTTTGGCCTTTCCCTTCTTCTTTTTTTGGTTAAAATTTCCATTCTCGAAACTTGCTCTCACTCTGGGCGTCAAGTGAAGGCGAAGAGCGCCCGAGTGCATAAAAGAAGTCCTCAAACGTGATCGTCTAAGTGATGGATGAAGAGAACACACAGTTGTGGTTATTAGTATACATATACATACATACATATATATGTATATTCCGTAGCAGCAACATATGATCATCGTTGTAGACCTTCATATAATGATCAAAGGAAACGTACATCTTTGTGCAACGTGATAGCATGTATTGCAGCTAGCCTGCACAGGTCCTTGAGATCTGCACCTGTACAGTTGGCCGTGTTGGCCGCCAGAAACTCTAATGAAACGTCTGTGCCAAGGGCCATACCCCGAGTCAATACCTTGAGATCAAGAAAGAGTCTCAGTAGTTGATGGTGAACATCCATGCTGCTGGTATATTGAATCTGTTTCTCCTCCTTCTCCCCTTCTTCTCAGAAGGCACAGGTCAGTGATAGTGCATACCTGCAATATACTACGCCTTGCAGGCAAGTCAGGAGGGGGAACATAGATTTGCAGTTCAAATCTTCCAGTACGCATGAAGCTGCGATCCATGGCACCTGGCCAATTCGTGGCTCCTATCACTGTTACCCCTTCTGGTGATGCATCCATTTCCATAACCAGCTGAGATATCATCTGTGCATTTTGCAGTTCAGAAAACAAGTCATTCATTAGAAATGTTGGATCCCCTTTTTACTTGAGAAGGAAGTAAGTCATTATATATACACACACTGTAAGGTTGGAGAGGATGTGTATACTGTTTTCGAGGACGCAGAAGAGGAGTCCCTGTGAGAGAATATAGCTTGAATTTCGTCAAAGAATAGAATGCATGGTTTGTTCTCGCTTGCCCTGCGAAATATCTCAGCTAAGTATTTCTCTGATTCTCCCATCTTGTTAAGATTTAAGTCAGTGAGGTGAAGATGATTTGTTGCTAACAAATACAACGAAAAGAACCCTCGATCATAATAATGTGTGTTACCTCTGATCTAAGCAAATCAGGGATAGATATGGGGAGAAAGTTAGCTTTGGCTTCCGCTGCAACAGCTGCACAGATCAATGTCTTGCCAGTGCCTGGTGGACCATACCTGTCCAGAGTCAAATCAGGTAAAAGGGTCATGAGAAAGCATGTGCAACAACAACAAACAAAAACGAATTCAAGAATGGGCGTACAAGAGAATGCCTTTTGGTGGGGTGATGGCCATGCGCTGAAGAGCGTCACTATTTTCATGCGCCCATATAATTGCTTCACGAAGTCTTTGCTGTGAAACGAGGAAAACATTCTTACTATTCGTGTGTTTATTCCCTAGTGAAGCGCACATGGCCTACCTTCACTTCTTCAAGACCCCCTACATCTTCCCACTTGACTGTGGGAAGAGCTAATGTGAAGCCTGCTTCTCGCAATCCGCTAGGCCGCACACCTTCTAAAGCTTTGGCGAAATCTTCATTTGTTATTTCAGCTTTGTCACTCTGTTATTAACAATAATATCCAGTTAGAAATAGCTCAGGGGATTGAAAAAACAGGCATGCATGGAGATAAAGCAAAGACCTGTCTCTTGACAGCGATCAGAGATGCATCTCGACATATTGCCATAATATCAGCTCCTATATTTACTCAGCAGGTTAGACTAAGAGACTGTAACACACGGAATCCAAGGATTGCATATTCATAAGAATGAACTTCTTACCAACAAACCCATGGCATTTGTCACTTATTGATCTGACACTGACCTCGCTGTCTGAAAAGTCACATTATCTTTAATTCAAATAATAGCTGAAATAAAGATTGAGAATACAAAGAAGATACCTAAAGAAAGACCCACGCTGTTGATGCATGCACGAAATATGTGGAACCGCTTTTCAGGGCTAGGGATGTCCACGGATACAACTTCCTGAATTTACATTTATATAAAGTGTGGAGAGTTAAATGAGCGTAAAAAGTAGATATCATTGCAACTTGGCTAACAAGTTCACTTTGTAGAAGTATACCTCGAAACATTCACGAACAAGGCTTGGTATTGCACTCAAGCGGCTTGTTATTCCAATCTGTGCAGAGATTATTATTTAGGCGATTTTGTGATGATAGAGCACTCCCTCATGTGATCTTGGTGGCTTTAAATCTCAATTTAAAGTGTCATCTAAGAATGTGAAACTTACAGGAACCACACGCTGAGGCAAGTTGTTAAACATTTGGAGAAATTTAAATACATCTGGTGATGGGCCCTCATCTTCTCTTTCCACGTCAAACAAGATATCAACTTCTTCAAATATCACTAAAAGAAGGAGACTAAAGTGTCAGTAGTCACTTCAGCCAAGCATAATAGGTGCATACACTGCACCATGATGTTCACCTGCTTGTTAACAAGGAGGGTTGATTACACAGGCAGGGTTCAAGGGAAGCAGCTTGGCGGAAGAAATGAGCCAAAGGACGAGTTACAAGCTGGACTGGATTTACCCAAATACATGACATACTAGAATAGCCAGGATTAGTCACAACTGAGCGCACTAGTGATCGCTTGCCCACACCGTGCCCTCCAACAACTAGCACTCCACCTCTCCAGTTATCAACTCCTTCCATTCTCTCTTTGATCAAGCCTTGCAACCTGAAGAACAAGAGAGAATAATCAGGAAGAGTAGTAGAAAATATATGAAGTCAAAGTTTTAAGGAAGTCTTACATATAGTAGTGCTCATCGTAATAAAAGAAAGGGTTAACAGATTGAAGGGCCAGTTCATCTTCTTCTGACCTGAACACAAGCTCAATATTTTCTTCCAACTTAATCCAAGTGCCCTTATAAAAAAGAAAAACAAAGAGTCATTTACAATACAATAAAACAACACGACTCTTTAAAAGAGATGTTTCAGTCATAAACGAGAGACTGAGAAAAGCAACTTACCTTGGGGGAAGGATGACATTTAACCAAGAAGACAGCAGAATTAGAGGAATTTGTATCACCCAAAAGGTGAGGATAAATAGGTAGCCTCCACATACTCTTATCTCGAATCACACGACCTCCTAGCAAGGTCTTGACAACTGCAGAAGAATTCAACTGAGATCAGAAAGAAGCAAGACAATCTCACTATGACAGTCATTTGCAGTGAGATGTGGTGGTGGAGACATGCCAGCTGCAGAGGGCAAAGTAAACGGGTCAGCGCGGGCGTTGAGCGGACCGATGAGAAAGAGATGTTTGATCAAAGGCAGCTCGTGCTCTGCCACTGGAAAAACTGACACCAAGCCATCTTCTTCAGGCAGCCACTCATCCAGGCAGCCCAACCTTGATGGGATGCATAAACTGTTCACTGCAGCATGGCTGAAGCTTCAAAAGAGATGGATGATTATTTACCTCTGATGTTCTGGCATGGATGCGTTTGGCTTGACAGAGTGCTTGAAAAAGATAGAATCCTCTCCTGCTTTGATACGAGGATCTGGCCAACACTGCATCACAATTCCAGCTGGCCAGTGAATGCCCAAAGCAGAAAAGTGCAAATACTATCAACAAACAGAACATCTCAAAACAAGGGTGCGGCTAGTACCCAAATGGGCTGTCGAATCGCTCTGTCCGCGTGCTTCTGAGATGTGAAAGAGACCTCCTGGTGGACAAAGAGTCCCTTTGTTGCTGATTCGAGAGAAAATCTTTGGGGATACTGTGGCCTCATTTGTGCTCATTAATTGGTCAATCTCATCATATGTGTCTTCCACATCTGCATAAGTTGAAGCAAACGTTTGGGTGTTCTGTGACTTGACTTTGAGCAACAGTGGAGGAGCGATTGTATTGTCCGCGCTGCATTCAGGCA
>CDFI01106475.1:42119-60324 GCA_000826405.1 Acanthamoeba divionensis | reverse complement strand
CACATTCAATATTGTTGTTGTTGTTGTTGTTCTCTTTCTTCTCTTCATTCTCCTTAAAATGATGCAAACATGATACCAAGAAGAAAGGTGAGCTGATCCTTGGGGTCAAATCCAATCTTGGCGTACAAGGAGTAGGATATGGTGTTGTAGGCCTCTTGCACAAGCCTAATAGACTCATAGCCCAACTCCTTAGCCTTTGCTAACATATTCATGATATTTAAACATATATATACAAATTTGTATATTCAAAGACAAGTATTTAAATGTTTGGAAAAAAAAGATAGATGCTAACAAACCAACAACAGCTTCCATCAGCAGGCGACCTGCACCAGGGGCCTTAAAGGAAAAACAAGGTATTAGAGTTTGTGTGGTCCACGCAAGAGATTACTGCTGGGCCCTCTGTGGGTACCTTGGAGCTGATGGGGCCAACAGTGGCAACATCAGGACTGTGCATGTTCAAGAAGTTGGATCCTAGGACCTCACCATCCAGGGATTTGGCTACCACAGAATAAACCTACTCAGAAAAAAACAAACAATCATTCAACCCACATAAGCCCCCCTTCACAAAAACAACCTTGGGAAAGCAGGTAAAAGGTCAGTTGGACTCTACCTTGGGGTCAGAAACGCTGTGGGCCATAACCCAGAGGGATATTTCCACAGAGGGGAAGTCAACACGTCCGCCTAGATGGCGCTCGTGCAGAACACCAAAGGCTTCAAAGCAGAGAACTGCGGCAGCATGTATGTCCCCTTCTCCCATAGGAGAGATTTGTATCAATCCAGCGGCAGTGCCCATGGTGGCAGTGTTGTTGTTAGGGTGGTAAAGGGATGTTGTGGTTGTGGTTGTGGTTCACACAAAGGGAAATGTTGTTTGCGCTATCTTGATGGCTAAAAAGAGGGTTATATGTTGTATCTAATGAGACACAAAAGAGAGAGAATTGGTGTTTCAGGCAGCTGCGGTCATTGGCGGATCCATCCATCCAATTGCTTTTCGAGGAAGAAAATTAAGGCCACCAATAACCTGAAACTAAGTGTGTTGGTTAATTGTGGGTTGATCGGGCGACAAATAGTAGTAGTAGTAGTAGCTACAACTAAGCTTGCTATTTAGTTTTTTTTTTGCTCTGTTCTGACAAAAGGTAAGGATTGCTGTGGTGCTAGTTGACAAGAAAGTACTCATTGGAATGAGAAACAAAATTGTATTAATTAAATAATTTATTATTTTCCTGTCTCTTATGTGGCGATGGGATTTTTGATTTCTATCTTCTTCCCCCATTTAATGATCATTATTAAGTGAAGTTAAGTTGTTGTTGGGCATATTTACATGTCATTTACAGAACTGTCATCATTCAAATAATTATCACACAATGCCCTCCCCTTCATGTTCTCCAACAAGATCCTCCAAGAAATGAAGGAGCTGCTCCATCTTTGGTCTCTTGTCTGCCTCAGCATGCCAACACTTTCTGATGATCTTCTGGAACTCCTGGGGGCAATCTGAAGGAATTTGTGGCCTATTGCCCTCAAGCACATCAAGAGTGACTCCCATGAAATTCCTGCCTGCATAAGGCTGCTTCCTTGTCAACACCTAACAAGACAAAAAGCACATAATTCTGATGATTAGTCGTCCCACAATAGAGAGCGAAATGGGCAAAAAAGTTCTTAACAAGCATAATATTATGGGTTATTATTATCTTATGTATGGATCACACTTACCTCCCACATGATTATGGAGAAGCTGTAGATATCTGCTGATTCGGAATACTTTTGTCCACGCAGGATCTCAGGAGCAGTCCAACATGGAGAGCCGCAGCGGGTCATCGTTGCGTTCTCCTCCTTGATGCGTGCAAAGCCAAAGTCTGCTACCTGCAAAGAAGCAAAAAAAAAACCCAACCACAGTGAGAACCTTATAAGGATGACCAAGAGAAATCAAGATTTTTATACCTTGACGTTCCAGTTTTCATCAACCAGAAGATTGGAGGGCTTGAGATCTCTGTGCACAATTATAGGATGTAGGGAGTGCAGATAGTTTACTCCCAGAGCAGCACTTCGAAGCAGACGCAGCTTTTGCTTCCACTGAAGCTTGATGGATGAGTTGCTTAGTATTTCCTTGAGACTTCCTTGCTTCACGAACTCCGTAACAATGCATAGATTTGGCTTCTTCACGCAGGAGCCTATACATAAGTTTCATTCTTAGTGCAGCCATAAAAAAACAACCGTATTATGACTAAAGTTGAATGTACCAATGAACAGAACAATGTTTGGGTGATGAAGTTCCGACAAGAAAGCCATTTCTGCCCTAAACTCCAACATTCTTCTTTCATCAAGTTTCTGGTGAATGGATCAGAAATATAAGTACTCTGTGCATTATTTTTATAGTCTAATCCTATTACCTGTTTGATGAAACGTTTAACTGCAACATCTACCCCTTTCCATTTAGCTCTATATACCACCCCATAGCTTCCCATTCCAACCTTAGGGTAGAGATGAGAATGAGAACCTCTTCTTTTCAGATATCATCAACTCTGTGAACAGGTTAGTACCTGTTTGCCCAGCTGGATCTCGTTGAAATCAAGGATCCATCTGCAAAGATTGGCACTGGTGAGGAATGTATCTTCAGAAAACATCATGCCCTCTCCTACAGCGGTTTGCAACTCTGCTCCTGAGTTGCTTGAGGAAGAACCCTTACATTCGAAATGAACACAACGTGTTAGCTGGGCGTAGATGTTTTAAGAATATATTAACAGATAAGGACTTACCGTTGTGTCTTGGTTGTCATTGTTCTTGCTGGCTGACTTAGACAAACCTCCACTACGAGTGGATGAGTGACGTTGTGCAGCTTCCTGGGCGGACACACCTCCAAAGAAGCGGGCCTCCAGACCTCTTACTTTGATTTCCCAAAGTTTGGCCCCTTCAGGAGTGTCGGGCACTTCAAATTTACCCAGACACTCTACTCTTTGCTTCTCCTGTGCTAAATCTGTTTCCTTGATCTTCATATAAGCCTCATTGGAGATAAGAACCTGTATGAAGAAAGGCTGATTGAGTTAATTGAAAGAGGCTCATAGGACACTCTTCTCCATGTTCGTACCTGACCACCATGTGTGAGAGAAGTGATTCTGGCAGCACAGTGAACTGAAGGCCCAATATACTCTATTCTACGAGTCATGGGATCTCGTATAGCCCGTGGAAGCCCCACATGGATGCCCATTCGTACTCTAAGGCCTGTGAACATCCACAATAGTCTAAGCACATATCATTTGTCATCATCCGAGCATATTGGTGAGCCCTTACCTTTGAATAGTACCCTGTCATCGGTGTCTCCCCACTCCTCAGACGCTCCCGGATGCTCCAGCAAAGCCTCTGGCCAATCCGCCTAAGGTTAAAAAAATGGATGAACATGTCAATAACAATCCAAATAAGGGAATACTAATTGCATGAAGGTATATTTTACTTTTAGCAAGGTCTGTTGGACGTCCATGCACCATTGAATGGCTTCGAGAGTATGTTGAAAAGCCATACAAAAGGATCCTTCACCGCTGTTCCTGTCTTTTATGAAGACCACTTCATAGCCACTATGTTTCTTAAGAAGGTCCCTGAGTATCTGGTTATGCAACAACGTGGCATCAAGCATTGCAGCAGCATTGAACTCCCACAATGAGGCCGCCCTGTGTGGATCAACGTTTAGTTCAACCACTGTCTCATATTTAAAGAGCTGTTGTTAGTATACCTGGTAATATCAGTAAACACTATGGTAACTTCTCCCTGAGGAGGTGCAATGTCCAAGTTTTCCAAGGGACCCTGCCCCTTGTGATCTCTTTCTGAAGTATCATGAGAAGAAGCAGATGCGCTCGATGTGTTGGAAGAAGGATAAGTCCAGGAACTAGTGATAGACATTGCAGAACGTTGGCCTTTGAAGAAGAGGCACATTAAATTAGATTACCTTTAAAGTTGGAAAATAGTAGTAAAAGGAGCTCTTCCATACCTGTGGATGAATTGGATTTCTGTTCTCCAATAATGGTACTCAGCCGTGTCATGATCTCAAGAAAAGTAGGTCTGATGGCAGGGTCCCTATTCCAGCAGCTTTCTATGAGCTCAATGAATTCAGGTGGGGCGCTGTGCTCCTTCGGAAGCTTCGGGCGCACGTTATCTCTTATCACAGATATGGCCACAGTAGCAGGACTATATGATTAATTAAGGAATGTTACTTCAACATTGATGGAGCACGTTGTTCAAGTGTGAGGGTAGAGTAACCTCATTCCAGAGTAAGGCTGATCCCTGGTCAACAGTTCCCACATAATGATGCCTGCACATAACAGGATATTAATATATCAGCTCCACTGATTTAATCTCAGATATTGTCTGATTTGTACCAAAACTGTAAACATCTGCCAGAGAGTATTCTACATCAGGTGACTCGTTCAGGATCTCTGGAGCAGTCCACAAGATTGTTCCCTGTTATTACAAGAAATTAACCATTTTGTGTGTGTGTATATATATATTTATAACTCCACTTCAAAGATCTTAGTGCAGTGTGTTGAAATACCTGTAATTCTTTGGTTGTGCTCTTCTTTATCTGCTCTTTGAACTTCGTTAGTCCGAAGTCACTCACTTTGACATTCCATTTGCTGTCCAAGAGTAGATTGAGGGACTTCAAGTCTCTGTGTACAATCCCTGAAGAGTGTAGAAAGTGCATGCCTTTGGTTGCTTGGTAGGCCATCTTGGCATTAAGCATGAATGGGATATCAGTTATCAACTCGTTGTGCAGTAACTGCAGGAGAGAAAATAAGAAACGCTTAAAATTCCTTTCTGAGAGAGAGAGAGAGAGAGAGAGAGAGAGAGAATGCCATAAGCCTAGGTAAGGACCCTGGGGTTGGGAGAAAGTAAACCTCATATAATGATCCAAGTGACATGTATTCCATAACAATACACATTCGGGGAGGGCGGGTGCATGCAGCCATGAACAATACGACGTTGGGATGCCTTAATGATGTCATCACACGAATCTAAAATAGATCTCTTATAAGATACAAACCAGCCCTCTATCACACATACACGCATACACACTTACCTCCTCTACAAAGTTTTGCTGCATCTCTTTATTTACGTCCTCAGATAGCATCTGTTTAACTGCGACGTCTGTGCCTTTCCATACAGCCTTGCATACTTCTCCATATCCGCCAACTCCCAACTTTTCGCCAAGCTCTAGCTCAGAAAAGTTGATGTCCCTTTTAATGTTGTTTTGGAGACATTAGAAAGCTTACAGGGGATAGTGGGGATAGAACTAGCTACGTACCAATCATCCTTCTCTTTTCGGTTATGGAAAACAAGAAAGATGATAACGCTGCTGATAAGCAGCAGGACACAGCAAGTGGCCACTGGAATCACAACGCCCAGC
This sequence comes from Acanthamoeba divionensis, assembly GCA_000826405.1. Taxonomy (NCBI): domain Eukaryota; phylum Discosea; order Longamoebia; family Acanthamoebidae; genus Acanthamoeba; species Acanthamoeba divionensis. The sequence goes on along the minus strand of CDFI01106475.1, from coordinate 54,938 downwards.
ACAACAGCTATATCAAAACCGCTGCTGCTACTAACATCCAGTTGCTCACAATAGGTTCCAGTGAATCCCGTCTCACAGTTGCACATGTAATCAGTGCATACACCATGGTTTGAGCAGACTGTGGCTCCGTTAATACATCCGTACAAGGAGAAGATGTGTTTCCCTCCACACGTCCAGTCTTCCATCATCTTGAGAACTTTTTTCCTGACAGGTAGAGCTTGGCCCGCCACAGCTAGGCCAAAGTTTGATGCAACATCCTTAGCCTTATCTGAGGTTTGAGTCCAGGCAAGCCACTCCACTAATGCCGAAGCTTTATTGCAATCAGTCATATTCTGTGTGTTGAAGACAAGGTAGCCATAGGAAGCCATTGGCCAGCTGTGAGACCCTGGTGCTACTGCCACAGATGTAAGGTCTCATTAATTGCTGTGCATATCTCGTTGCAGAGGAAAGGTGTTTAACAAACCTAAGGCAATATTATGTTCATTGACAAATGTGTCTCCCAAATCATCTGCTGCAGCTATGAGGGCGTCAGGAGTGTATTTTACTATGACGCCTAGGCTATTCATCAGCGAAGCAGCGCGAACGTTCCTTATTCCAATTATCTCAGATATCACCCACAAGGAGAAGCAAAGAGGAGTATCTCTAAGAGCTGCTGTTATTCCATTGAAGCTGCTGATAATGGTGGTGTTTCTAGAGAGCACTGGGAAGTTAACGGACGATCCAACCTGGTTAAAAGATTTTCATGATATATTTTAGAATCCCTGACAGATATATAGAAAACAAAACAACAAAACATCTCAATTAGGTCTTACCGTTTCATTATACTCTGGCACAGACGTAAGGACTTGAATCATAAGGCTATTGACTGTGGCAATGTTGGGCACATAGATAAGGCGGATATCAGCACTGGGCAATTTCAAGCCGGGATTCAAAGCCAATATGCCGGGATCATCCCAACGAGTGACGAGACCCATGAAGATATGAGCTATTACCCTCAGATCCAACACCAGCTGTGAATCTTTGGAAAGCGATGGTAGGTTGAAGACGGGAGTAAATGGCTTTATTACGACCTGGAACGCCTTAAGATGAGGGTATTGTTGAATGTCTGCCGCAGTGAGAGGTGTTCTTATTCCTCCGTAGTCTATGTCTCCCTGTACACGAAAGAAAGAAACTTGGTTTCATCTCCTTTACTCAATCAGCTATCGAGAATAAATGAATGGGCTGCCTACCAGTGCAAGCGCCTGTGTTACAGAAGCTGTACTGGTAAAGTACTTCGCCCTGAATTCTCCAGCTTCGTAGCGGGATGCCCATGCGTCGAAAACTGGGAAGTTGATTCCCTGCCCCATCAGCATAGCAGTGGGCAACACCTTTTTGCCTGAACAGGTGATGGAGCCAAGAGCATCAATCATTCTCTTGCGATAGGGAATGACTAGGGAAGCAAAGCCAAGGTTGCTTGCAGCTTCTGCAGCTTGGTCGTTCAGTTGAGTCCAGCTGAGGAAGATCAGTAGCTCATAGACACTTTGGCAATCATATGCATTAATGCTGTCCACATTGAGGAGCATATAGGAGATATAAGAGAGAGGCCATGTGGTGCGTCCTATGCCGTTGTAAATTGCAGTGGACAGTCCGTGCTGGCGCAGCGCTGGAAGAAAGTCGGTCATTGCCGCTTGCACTGCTGCTGTGGAGGGTCTCACCACCAAACCAGCAGCATTTTTCATGGAAGCATATGGCAGTTTTGCAGAATCAGCAAAGTAATAGTCCATGAAGGTCATAACAAAGGTGTGGTTCTGTTGTGCGACCATAGGGAAACAGGTAGTGCACTAATTAGGAGTAGGCTAACATGAGAGAGAGAGAGAGAATCGGTAGGTTACCTGCACAGAGGAAATAAACTCAGCCAAAGAATTGCATGGTATTCCTCTTCCTTGCAAAACAGGAGGCAGGTTCTCTATATTCACTGCCACTTGCCACATTATCGAGAAGTTGGCGTAGCATGACCCCAGTATGCCTGCAAACGCATCTGTCTGTCCCCAGCGCCCAGCAGCTGTGGTCAAGTATCCTAGCATAATGGACTCATGGGGGAGCCTGCCCCTATTGAACAGCACAGGGTTGAGCGCAATAATAGCAGGATCATCCCAATAGGTGATTTCATCCATCCAAATCCGTGCTACGGTTGGGCAGTCCAGTACAAGCACAGGATCAGTGAGTGGATTTATGGTTGGGATATTGTAGGCCATCACTAATCCTGTGCCCATGAGCGGCAGCTGAATAACATTATACTCTTGAAGTTCGTGAGTGAGAGGCACATCCATTATTGAGAAATCAGATTTGCCTCCATAGTATTCAAGAAGTGACTGGTAGGCTGAAGAAACACGCCTATACTGAAAATCCACTGTGTCATCTGTGTAAGTGTAGGCCTGTATCCAAGCTTGTAATACTGGCTCTGTATTGAAGGGTCCTGCTCCAAAGATCTGTCCTCCACAAGCTGAACCAACAATATTGAAGAAATTAGAGAACTCGTTTTTCCAAGTGTTTGGGTTAGATATATCATATCTTAAAACTGTACCTTGGTTCAGTGTTGCTAGCAATACAATGACCCAAGAGATATGCTGAACAAAATCAAACAGCTTCATTGTGAGCTTGTGTGTGTGTGTAGAGAGAGAGAGAGAGAGAGAGATAACTGTTCTTCTTGTTGTGTCCACAGAGAGGTTTGTCAAATAACTAAGTCAGGCATCACTGCACATCACAAGCATGAGAAAGAGGTCCACACGTGTTTCAAGCAATAGAATAACGAGGCTCTGCTCATCTTTCCAAATACAACCGTGTTTGTATTTGATTCTATTTTTCCAGGACTCTGTGAGGTATAATTAACAAACTCCAAACATATCGTGGATCTCTAATTAGCCGCTCTCCAACCGGGTGCCGGGGCACAGGTCCAAGAGCCACGAATTTTCCAACTTCTTTTGCCTTACCTGGGCAGGGGGTCCTATGATTGAAGCTACATGAGACATTCTCCAAGGACCAGGCTCCTCTCCAGGTCAACCACAGGACTCCTTCCTCTAAGTTTAAGCTGAACTGTGCTAGCACTGATCAGTATGATTCTTCGCCTAAGTATTTTGGTTCAACTGGCAGTTCATTGAAAGCCGTCCTGTTGCCTACTTATCTCGTTGCATGCCTCCTTCTCCAGAATGATCACCCTAACAGTGCAACATCTACAGATTCGAAGCCATGCCCCCTCACTACAGGTAACCATGAGCTCATAGGGGAAGCATGCTGGAGTCATAATATGGGCGTGACGTGAGAATTGCGACCAGTAAGCAAGAGATGATGTGTTGACCTGTAGAAATGGAATATAGAGATGTGGAACAGTCATACCTTGTTTGGTAACCTGGGAATTTTCACAGGAATAAGCTCATCGTTCTACAGGAAAGGATGTACTTTTCTGACATCTGCTGGGTGACCCAGGTGCTTCCTGATTCTTGAGTAGCTGGATCCAGTCTCTTTGCTGCTGGACTCCCATGGGAGTCGTTGGAAGCCTATCCTCCATCTGAAGGCGTCCCTTCCTTCAATTCAAAATACTTTTGATGTGACCTGGGAGTGTTTTTGTTATAAAAAATGCATTTTTGGGGGAACATAACAACGTGTGGCAGAAAGAAAAAGTGGTGACCACACCACACAGCCAAAGCTTACCAACCCATCTCTCTCTCTCTAGGTTAGGTTACATACATACAATCTTCTGCAAAGTGGCCCATGGGTACAACTGTCGTTGTTGGCCAAGTGTCCGGGCATCTTCTTGCCACTGACTAAACTCCCAACAAGTATATATATATATATTAATACATTTGTTGAAGGAGAGGTCAAAAGACACCTCATGGAATGCAACAACAACAACAATACATCCTAATAATTATGTAATTAATATATATATTAATTACTGTTCATGTAAAATAAAGCAAGCAAAAGACAACACTCAAGAATTGAATTGAAAAGAAAAGAAAAAAGATTCATTCATTCATATACTGGCCTACTTAAGATCAAGATGATCATCTTTGCATCAGTTGAGACCAGTGCTGGCAGGGAAGCAATTGCAATTTCAGTTACTGTTTAAATCTAAAATGGTCTCAAAGTCTAGGAAATCAGCCAGCTCGTCGTTGCTACGGTCTAGTTGTTCAGTTTCAGGAGGAGTGGAAGGTTGATTGCCATTGATCTCAAATTCAAAGTCTAAAACTGGAAGACTGGCCAGCAAGTGATCCAAAGGTGCTTCCATATAGGAGAGAGGTCCATAGAGGCTTCTGTACTGCTCCAGCTCCGTGAACACCTGTTCATAATGTTGGAGAAGGGTGTTGTATTTCTGCTCCAACTCAGACGATGGATGATGAGCCGTCGTCTCAACAGACTTCTTCAACTGTTTGTAGTCTGGGCTGGCTGCTTGATTCTGTTTTGCCTGCACCTTGCTTGCTGGAGGTGGTGGCGTTTGAGGAGAGGGACTTGAACTGCCAACAGAAGAGAGAGGGTTCAATTGTTCAAATTCCTCTATTGGTATGTATCGTCCCCGTAGTCCATGTTGCCGAGTCAATTCCCTCACGTACACATGCGTGACTGAGTCCTTCAGATCCAAAATGAGAGCAGCCAAGGAACCATAGCTATCCTTCTTTGAGCGTTTGCTATTCGGAGTTGAACCTGTTTGAAAATAGGAAGTGCCTTGCTCTGACTTCTTCTTTGCTGGTTTGTCCGAACAAATTCTTGTATGAAAAACTTCAGAGAGGTCATCATCACTGTTCTTCTCAACATAGCTAAGCGCCATGAGGGCCTTTGAATCAGAGCTAAAGCGAAGAAGAAATGTTCCATTTGAGGTGGAACCCACATTGGGTTCTAAAACAGTTTTGGCCTCCCATTTTTCCAAATATCCCTCCATCAGCCTTGTGGTGTATCACACCAAAAAAAAAAAATAGGTATCACTCGAGATTAGAGAGGATACAGAAAGGAGAAGAGAGGGAAGAGAATGATACCTTGGTTCGTGAGCCCATAGATCTTGCAGCTGTGTGTCATTTTTCAGAGACTTGAAGGGAAGCATTTTGTCGAACAGGAATTCAAACTCTGTTTCATTGATAGGGACTTCTGCTTTATATTTCGCTGCAACACATACACAGAGATGAAAAAAGATTAGCTTTGTGTGCTCCAGCAGCAGTTTTTCTGACTATTTTTGATAGAAGGTGAGGGAAAGAGAGGATAGACAACAGAAGTGTGTGTGTGTGTGTGTGTGTGTGTGTGTGTGTGTGTGTGTGTTACCACGCAAATTTCCTCCTATGACATTATACAAGTCTACAATGTCTCTTATGGCCTTGACATGGTAAGGCACTTCAGCCCATAGCTGCATGATTTGGGCAATGCTGGAAACAGCATCGCGCACTGTCACACCACCAGAGAGATGCTACAGTACAAAAAAAAAGACGTTAGAAGTGATTAGTGCTCTTCAGAACACAAGAGAAGATAGCGAGAACAGCACAAGGATATTAACAAAACATGAATATCAGATTCAAAAGTATGGCAACAAACTGTTCCGGGGGGGGGAGTATTCTTACAGTAGTCAAGGTATGCCACATAATCTTTTTCAACGCTTTGCTGTAATCTCTGGAATTATTGACAACAAGCAGGGGATAGCTGAAACACGCTTGATAAGGCCTATCCTTTAGTTGGAATCTAATGTACGCTGGCCGCTGCAGTGCTGCACTGAATGTAAATTCAAAATGAATCAAAGACTGAGCAGCACTTGTGTTTCTTTTGGCACGCTTTGTCGTCGTCTCCTTTCTTTTTGGTTCGGCTGTGCACTCACAGAGCACTTGGTCCCTCGAAGGCAACGGACAATTTTGTTGTACATCACACAGGAAATATTCTATGTGGTCTTTCTGTATATAAGGGTCCAAATGTTTGATGGAGATGGGGAGCTTCGTCGCTGCTGTGTTTCCTGACACAAGGATGGAGAACTGTAGCTCACAGGAACGGGGTACAACCTTGCATTGAGGAGGGAAGAAGCTCTGATTGAAAAGCTCAAGAAGGGGCTGAGGAGTATCCATTCTTTATTAGAGGTCCAGCTGGCCGAGGTGAATAAATAAATAAAACGTCTCCTCTTCTTGTGTGGAACATAGCGTTACAAGGCAAGGTGATATTTGCAACTAAGTTGATGGTGTGTCTAAGACAAATTGGCAATTGCAAGAAAGATATTTCTGAAGCAGCCAAATGACAAGATCTAAAAGGGTCAAGGGTTTAGGACCAGGGTTTGTCCTCCAGAAAAGTAACGAACAATCTATCCGGTTATAGAACAATCCAGACAATTCCGTTTTGTTCTAGAAATTGTCCTATTCACTCTCCACATTTCCATTGTAATGCAAAGCATCCCCTCATCTCTTTATCTCCACAGTTAAATACAAATTCTATGTTTTAGTTGTTCAGCTTGTTAATGTAATAAATAACTATGTTAGATCCTGTTTTAGACAAATACATTGCAGTCTCTCCACTTTGTGGCAAGCCCTTCCATCATTGTTTTGTTTTGATGCACAAGCCCCCTACAATTTGATAAAGTCATAAGTAATAATGTAGAGAGTAAAAAAAAGATTTCGACGATGGCAGGATTCGAACCTGCGCGGGAGAACCCATCTCGTTAGCAGCGAGACGCCTTAACCACTCGGCCACATCGTCCTCGTATATCCGACCCCCCCAATTAAAATTCATTTACCTTTGGGACAACATTATATTTCGTACATGTGCCTCCTCAATAGTTTAATGTTTGATTTATTGACATGGAGGAAGTAAAGAGGTGTAACATGGTGGGGATTAATTACACCTTCATATTGGTGATGATCAGCACAATAACAATTTTGGGAGGGATGATGGTAAGTGATGCGATGTTGAATGTTATCACCAAGTGGTAGGAATGCTTGAAGGACACTGAGTTGAATAAAGAAGAGCCCTGCAGGTGTTCATATCTGATGGGATATGTGATCTTAATGTTTCGTTTGTTCTCCAATTCTTGCACATGCAGTGGAAATATGAGCCCATGCCCCTGCCCTGCTCCTCTCTGAAAGACCTTCTGGCATGTACTGTCAGACAAAATCTCCTGGATGGTCACAGATACAGAGATGACCTTCTGGTGTGATTTCCTGTTGTCCACACACAGTGTCAACTTTATGTCCTCTCCTAGATTGAACCAGGACCTTTCTAAGTGTGCTTCAAAGGAGGCACCACCACTATGTAGAAGGAACGATTTGTTGATCCTCCTTCCGACTCGGCGGCCCCAGTTGTTCTTGATCACCTGAAGAGTTCTCTCTTGTGTGGTTCTTGACTCTTTCATGACGATTGGAGTCTTTGCAGATTCGATGTTGAAATGAGGAAAGGGTAGAACGATGATGGCAGTAGCAAAGTAATTGATCTTAAAGAAGGTCTTCTTACTCTTTGAAGCTCTGAAGAAAGTCGTTGGAAGCGTCCTCTTAGGGAGAGGGAATCTGAAAGGATACCAGTACGTGCCTCGATTCATTGCTACCTTATGCTTCTTTCTATCTTCCCACTTATGAGCACCAAGGATATTGATATAGTAACTCCCAATTGTCTTAGTGACCGTTTTGTACCTCTGTTTTAGAGTTACAAAACACTGAGATTAGGCTACACTTAACACATAACTCATTAATGTTCACTGATTATGATTGATGTAACTTACATCGTCAAACCCACGGGCATGCCTTGTCTCTTCACCGTAGAAAAACAAGTAGACACCATTAGTGGCTAATGACTCTGAGTGAACATTCACTGTCACCTGTGTAAGAACACAAAGATTACTTGAAGATAAAGACAAGAAACAAGAAAAGAAAAGCTGAATAGAATAAAATAAGCTCACCTCTCCTTCTAAACAGTGCTGGACATCATATCTGTTGCCTATCTCCACGTGGTTGTTTCTCAGTTGTAGAGAGATGTCATTGTTGTTCATGAGAAAGTTCTTCTTTTTGGGGAGCACACCAAAGGTTTCTTTATATTTCTTCATCCAACTTGGGCTGCCTTTTTTTGACTCAAGTCGTTTAGAGTTGTGAACTTCGGACTTCTCCAGGTAGTGATTCTCTTTTGCTCTCTGTTTGTTGGAGAGGAAAAGACCAGTGAGACAAACTCTTCAGCTTGATTGTTTCTATCTGTTCTCTCTATCTTCCCATCACTCGGGCACAAACCAAGTACAGGCTTTTCCACAAGCATTCATCACTGGCCACCTCTTGCAACCACTTGCATGTCAAACTTGTCCTACATAGCCCAGCTGCTGGCAAGTAACTTAATATTTGAAACAGCACCTAGTGGCACAAAGAAGACATTAAAGAAATGTTGAATTGCCTTACCCTGCTTATTAACTTCATTTTTCTCCATCCTCTCCTAATACCTCTCCTGGCATCATGTCTAAAGTAATGCCATCGTTTGCACTGCCTTGCAGCTGGGAACTATTAGTTATAGTTTTGGACAGCAGTTTCTGCATCTCAGGTAAACGAAGCTTGCAATGCTGTGAAGTGTGACTGGACTGGTATTTAAACAGCAAGGAACAGAAAAAGAAGAAGAAGGAGGAGAAGTTGTATTGGAAAAAAAAAAAAACACCACTCTGGCGGTTGGGAATTGTTTGGCCTCAAGAATTCGCTTTTGATTTTTCATAGCCTAAACTTTTTTCCAACCAATCAAAGCCAACAATAGAAATAAAATATATATAAAGTCGAGGGAGCATTTTGCCTCTACACAGTTTAGTCACAAATCTCAACTCGGACTCAAAACAATACTTCTTTCAAAGTGTGTAGTGATGTAAGTGAGTGCCAGATATAGAGCAAACGTTGGTGGTAGAGAGAGCAGTAAAAATGGAGTGAAAATAATGAGTTAATGCACTGATGCTCAAGCCCCAAGCATACATTGGCAAACCTTAAAGTTTTTATATGGTGAGTCGGCACAAAATAAAAACAGGATTTTGTGTTCCAAATAAACATTAACAGTTGGTCAAACTCATGTATGCTCAATTGAATGTTCTCATCATGATGCACAAAGTCTATCATTGAGCTCATCTAGCCTTTCCTTCAACAGCTTGGCAGGACGCGAAGGGTAGAGCAGCCTGTCCACCCTTCTCTGCAAGTCGGTGAGCATCTCTTGCTTTGCCTCTGCCTCGCCGCCCTGCGCATGGGCACTGGAAGAAGAAGAAGAAGAAGAGAGAAGCGTCTGCAAGTCATAGTAGCAGAGGTTCATGTCTATAAACGCGCCAACCAACTCAAAGAAAGGCTCCAACTCTGCCTTCAACACAGCTCTGCTAGACTTGGGATCACTATCATTATCACTTGCACCATTCTTGAAAGACCTGGTCACTTTGTCCATGGCTTCTTTCAGCTTTACGAAATGGGCGTGTTCTGTCTTTTGCACTTTGCGCTCCTTGTGTGCTGCCAAGAGCTTGTCCTTGTTGCAGAGGGCAGATGAAGGAGCGGCTTGGATCAGTTCAAACATGGCGCTGGCCAAGGCGTCATTGTTGTTAAAGACTTCCCGCAGGGCATGCTTGAGACTTAGCTCTGGCCGGTAGCCATTGGGGTCCCTCAGATAATCAAATACTGTGTCCAAAGGAATACAAGAGGCCTCCATTCTGTCCATAGGATTTACCAATACGCCGTCAAGTGACCTAGTATTGGGTAAGAGAAAGGCCAGTAAGAAAAAATCTCATAGAGAGCAGAGAGAGAGATGTATGGGTTAGCCATAAGTCTTGGCGTAGTGACCGTGGGCTCTAGGCGCTTTCGCGCTCGAAGCTTTCCAGTAGCTCATTAGCTAACTCAGGTAGGAACCTCTCGAGCAGAGAGAGCAGAGAGATCAGAGAGCAGGAAGGACGGAAGGGAGTATTTACTCTTGGATTCCAGGCTCTCGGCCATCATAAGCATGCAAAAAGAGAATATGTGGTCGGTAGTCGTTCACTGGATTATGTTTTGAGACGCATTAGTAGTAGTGATGGAGGTCCATGTGTGAGCAGAAGGGGAAGTCAAAGTGAAGAAAGAACGTGTTGTGTGCGAGAGAGCAGAGAGCAGAAGTACCTGGGAAATTGTCCCACAATATAACTTTCCTTTTTTTCCAAAAATTTTGCATGCTGCTTGCAAACTCTACAGTGACGGTTTTACTTACAGTGCTCCTTCCAGTTAACAGCAACGTCCAATTTGGCTGAAGGGTCTGGTTAAGCTCTGGAAACGTGTGAGGAAGCATATCAGATTCGCACGGCCATACATCAACAACAATATTGAACAGATGGAAGAGGGGGTTGTTCACCTTTCCAATATTTGATCTTTTTTTGAGGAATTTTGTCTTGGCGTGGATTGTCCAGAGCACTGAAGTCGCCACAGTAATAGGTGGGATAAAAGTACCAGTTCAAGCGCGGCGGTGGCTTGCCATCCATCTTGGCTGTCACTATATCACTGACTCTCTTTGGTATCAAGAGTAAACAAAATACAGTGAGGGAATGAAACACAATGGCAGTGCTTTGAAAACGACAACATTGCTGCAGTCTGTGGATACCTTTGTCAGTGAGTTAGCAAGATTGCTTTGTACAATAGCAAGTGATTGCTTTTGTGCCTTTTTTTGTGTTTGTTGATGGCCTTGTGTTGAGGCTTCAGCAGTGAACAGCTGGTGGGGAATGTCGTCCATTAGAAGAGTCAAATGCTTGCAGCCCAAGAGCACATAACTGGCAAACTTGTGTGCAAGAGCTTCCAGATCAGAGGAATAGTCTTTCCCATAAAATGAAAAATCCAAACCAGGAGAGACACCTTTAACACGAGGATTAGAGCACAGGGGAGTCAGTGGATTTGTAAAACTAAGTCTTTGGAAGAGAGCCTTGACAATAATACCCACGTTGAGGCTCACTTCCTGTGAAGAACAGAAACGAGAAAAGTCTTGCAGCGCCCCCAGCTCGTCTTCAGTGTAGGGCTTCCTCCAGTGGCTCCTTAGCTGCAAATTTAATTTCTCATTCTCCTGTTTTTACTTGGGGGGGGGGCGCCAAATGCACTGTTTCACCACTTCTCCAGGGGTTAAACGTACCTTTGATTCTTCCTTTGGGGCGTAGAGGTAGTGATTTAGTCCTTTTGGTGCAAAAGTTTGCACCAAACGTTTCCTCTCCTCCATTGTCCAGACCTTGCCATAGAACGCTTCCACAACGCCAGTGGTGTTGAAAGAGCGGCTGTCTGTTTTCTTACGCCCATACATTGTGTCGATGATTTTGGGGGGGGGGAGAATGTAGGTGTGTGTGTGACTTTCAACCTTCTATCTGAGAAAAAACGAAGAAACTGTTCACAATAAAATTGCAATTCTTTCTTTGCACCTTAAAGCAAGATAAAATGTAAACATGGTGTTTTCAACATTTGCATTGCACCACCACCATGGTGGTTTAAAGGTGATTCACCTTTACCTTGTGGAGAAGAAAATTGTTGGAGTCCAACAACAATTTGAAGTCACTGACACAGTCTCTTCAGCTTTCTTCAAGGTTGCTTTTTTTAAACATCAAACACACAAATATCTGCTAACATGTTATATGTACTATTTTACCTCTGACATCATAGAGGTAAGTGAAGGACAGAGCAACTTGTAGCAGATTAGGTCAAACAGGGAGAAGGACATGTGTATTATTCAAAGGTATACCTTGAGCCAGTTCATCAGGTTTTTTACAAACCAAACATAAGACCTTTCAACTTGGGTTGGTCACTGCCACTACCTGAAACATCTCAAAGTAAGTTCACAGCTCTCTCTTCAACTCCTTTTGAAAATAAACACTTTGTTAATTTAATTTGATTAAGAATGAATGCGAGGAATGCTAAAGGGCCATTTTACAACAACTTGGACCTCAACCAATGGGCTGCAGGTGTTTTGTCTGAGACATTCATGAGTGCAACATTACAAGTGTCAGTGTGGCTTTTCTTTTTTCACAACATGTATATATATATACTACACAATCTTCACCAACACCACTACACTACACTACACTTTATTTCACCATCCTTCTTTCAAACACAGGAGAGAGAGAAGCCAAATCATAGATGAATTCTCTTCAGCCCCCTCCTACCCTTGCATTTGGCAAACAGAGCTTCTTCCCTCCTCAATGCAAGACCCTCAGCCGCTCCAGTGTGGCCACAGAGTTCTCCATCATTGTGGCGGGAGGCACTGCAGCGACGAAGCTCTCCATCTCCATCAAACGCTCGAATCAATCCATTCGGAAAGAGGACATTGAATGGTCTTTATATGATGCCACACAAAGAATTCGTTTGCCTGCTCAGGACCAGCAATGCATACAGATCGCTTACCCCACAAGAAAGCGTTCCAAATTAGACACAAGGGACTCGATTGAATTTAAATTTATTTTCGTTCAAGAACCACAGCAGCAGCCAGTGTGCATCAGATTCCAACCAAAGAAAGGTAGCCCTCACCATGATGGATGTTTCAGCCGTCCCCTTCTTGTTGTTTGCAATTCGAGAGACTACAACAGAGCGCTGAAGAAGATTATGTGGCACACGTTATCCCAAGTAAGATTCCCCCCCCCCAAACAAAAAATGCAATCACCTTTTACCAATATGCATATGTTCTCACTCACTGATATCAACTTCTTGTTTGTGTGTTAACAATACAGTCGCCTTCTGGTCGAGTGACAACGCAAATTGCTGTGGACAGCATTGCTGAAGTCATGCAACTGTGGGCAAAAGTGCCTGCACATGTCAAGGCCGTCAGAGCAAACACTACAGACTTCTATAATATCATAGGAGTACCCTTGCTTGGTAACACACACACACACACACACACACA
>CDFI01106475.1:2570-42099 GCA_000826405.1 Acanthamoeba divionensis | reverse complement strand
CTCTCTCTCTCTCTCTCTCTCTCTCTCTCTCTCTCTCTCCTCTCATGCTTCTGAGTGATGTGTTTCCGATCCTCCCTCCCTGATCCAACTATCTCAGGCGTCAAACTTGTTTAGATAATCTGAAGTATGTGTGTATGTGTTGCAGCGAAATATAAACGAGGAGAACCTATCAATGAAACAGAATTTGGATCCCTGCTAGATAAAATGCTTCCCTTTAAGTCTCTCGAAAATGATGCACAGCTACAAAGCTTATGGACACACGAACCAAGGTCACTTGCTTCTCTCTCTTCCTTTTGCCTTCTCTGTCCCTCTCTTATCTTAGTAATGTCTTTATACACTGTATTGCTAGGCTGATAGAGGGATACTTGTCAAAAGATGAGGCCAAAGCTATTCTAGAACGTGTGGCCACCTTTAAGGGAACAACAACATTTCTTCTTCGTTTTAGCTCAATCGATTCAGGAGCCCTCATGGCGCTCAGCTATGTTGAGCAGATGAATGATCGTGGCCGCTTGAAAGTGTATCACACAAGGATTTGTTCAGACAAGCAAGACACTACCTCCTATTTTCAGACAGGATTTGATCAGAATGGCAAACACCCAAAGAAGAAGAATAGCTATAGTTCCTTGGCTGAACTCCTTTTGGACCTTAAGGATTCCTTTACACATGTGCACGTGAGGGAATGGACTGAGCAACAAGGACTGCAGGAGAGATTCATCCCAATAGAGACATTTAAACAGCTGAATAATGCCACCCCTTCTGGTGGCACTCCTATTAGCAAGTCACATGTAAAGAAACAAGCAGCCAGTACAGACTATAAACTAACACACATGGATGATGCAGGGAAGTACAATTCCCTTTGTCAACAATACGAGAAACTTTTGCAAGTACATGAACAAGTGTGCCAAGAGCGAGATTATTACAAAGGCCTCTGGGAAGCATCACAGGAGGATCACTTGCAGTTGAACAATCTTCAATATCTTGACATCAAGTTGCCTTCCACTCCTGAACCTGAACAAGATGACTACTATAGTCAGCTGTTTTCTCCTGCTGATGTGCAAGAAGTGGATTTCACAGAGTTGGAAAACTTTTTCAACTCTGATAATTGAAGCCTCATCTTGTATTGTCTTGTTCACAAAAACTTGTACCTTTTGGTGGTCTTCACTTCATTTGTATGTTAGTAGTTCAGTATGATGTTCTACATGCAGTTTGTGTTGGGAGTAAATCAGTTCATGATTCACTTCCTAAGGGTCTTTGAGTTCAACCTCAACTTCCAGAAAGAGGCATCAGTTTGAACCAGCAGTGTTCAATCATGTAGTCAGTTAAATTGTGTACTTAATTAACTGACTGTTTTATTCTAGACTAACTGTATTTAGGTGGTGCATTAAATAAGAAAATTCTTTTATTTTTAATAAATTCTTCTTTACAAAGCCCTGTTAATATAAAACACTGTCTAGTATGTAAGAACTATATATATATATACTTTACACACACTCTGTTTAACAGTTTGTATGTCAGAGTATCATTGGCAACTTAGTATAAAACTAACAATCATATTAAAAAACAGTTTAGACATTATTATTGTGTAGTCCACTATTTTTTTTTAATATTCTGTTAAAACAATAACAACAATATCTTCTAATAAAGCTTCTACCATCTCTTTCTGTATGTAAAAATCTTAATTTTATTATTTTATTCTCCTTTTTCATCTCAGCTCTTTTTCTTATTTTTGTCTCTCCTTAAGACACAAGTAATAGAAAAGAAAGGTGATAACAACAAGTTTATTATCTCTTATTTTTAATATAATAATACTCTATTTTTAAGATGATGCTTCTTTTAACAGCCTGACTAGTGTCTCTTGTAATATCTAAGTTAAACCTTAACATAACAACACTTAAGTAGTCCTTGCTTGCAGCAGCTCTATGATACTTTGTTTTTTCAACACATGATATGACACATACACATTACCCACACAGTCATTAGTCTTTGTTCCAAGAGCCCATCACTAATTTTAATGCAACAAATAACAAAGGACAAACATGTACAAGCCTAAAACAACTTATAATGCCATGGAAATAGCTTCCAGCATCTTGCCCATTCTTAAGTTCTTCCAAATGGCTTCCACAGATGGCACCTGAGCATGTGTGTACCCATACCAGATCTTAGTTCATCTATCTTCTATCTAATATTTGAGGGACAGCCTTGGCTTCTGGCCCATTGTAACACCTTCAAATGGCCTGCTTTAGCTGCATTGAAACATGTGTGCTCATCCCAGGGACAGCCTTGGCTTCTTGCCCATTGTAACATCTCTAAATAGCCTCCTTCTGCTGCACTGGCACATGTCTTCTCATCCCAGGGACAGACTTGGCTTCTCAGCCATTGCAACACTTTGAAATGACCATAATGGGCAGCATTGACACATGTCCACTCATCCCAGGGACAGCCTTGGCTTCTCAGCCATTGCAACACCTCCAAATGGCCTCTACTTGCAGCAAGAGCACATACCCGCTCATCCCAAGGGCATCCATGGCTCCTGGCCCATTGCAATATTTCAAAATGGCCGCCTTGGGCAGCATAGGCACATGTCCACTCATTCCAAAGACAGCCTTGGCTCCTTGCCCATTGTAGCACCTCCAAATGGCCTCCAAAAGCAGCAGCAAAACATGTCTTCTCATTCCAGGGACAGCCTTGGCTTCTTGCCCATTGTAAGACAGCTAACTTACCACTTTTAGCAGCAAAAGTACAAGTCTTCTCATCCCAGGGACAGCCTTGGCTTCTCAGCCACTGTAGAACCTCCAAATGGCCTCCACCTGCAGCATTTAAACATGTTTCCTCATCCCAGGGACAGCCTTGGCTTCGCGCCCATTGCAACACCTCCAAATGACCTCGAGTAGCAGCCCTGTTACACATATGTCTCGCTTCCCAGGGACAGTCATGGCTCCTTGCCCATTGTAGAACTTCCAAATGGCCTCCTTCAGCTGCAGTGGCACATGTTCTTTCATCCCAGGGACAGCCTTGGCTTCTGGCCCATTGCAGCACCTCCAAATGACCTCCTTCAGCTGCATTGGCACATGTTTCCTTATCCCAGGGACAGCCTTGGCCTCTTGCCCATTGAAGCACATTCAAGTGGCCTCCACGAGCAGCATTACTGCATGTGTTCACACTCCACTGACAGCCATGGCTTCTGGCCCATTGAAGCCCTTCCAAGTAGCCACCACGAGCAGCATTGTTGCATGTTTGCTCATCCCAGGGGCAGCCTTGGCTTCTTGCCCACTGCAGCACATTCAAATGGCCTCCCAAGGCAAGAGAGGCAGCATATACAATCGCAGAAGAAGGGGGAGGGAGAGCTTTTAAGAGAAGGTTCCACCTTTTGCAGACGCTTTTACACACAATGGGCCACATGGGATGCAAGTGTTGCTCAAGTATCATTGAGAGCAGTTCGTCAGGAAGCAAATCAAACCAGCCACCCTCTTCAGGCGCCTCCTCCCCTCGAATGCCACAATCTTCTTCCTCTCCTTCCTTGGCATGGTGGTCATCATCCAGAACATGGCTGCCCCTTGTTGGCTTCTTTTCGTCTTCATCATCTTCTTGTGCATCATAATTTGTGGGTGGCAGAGGTGGCAGGTCATCTGGAGCTGGGGACGTGTCCCCCAAATGGAAAAAACGTCGCAGCTTCTCAGAGATGCTTTGTTTCTTGTTGTCTGCCATTGTTGCAGTGGTGGTGCACTACCCACTGTTCACGCAACAGCAAACATTTGATAATGGAGTCTTAAGGGGGGGGGGTGGCATTAATGGACGTTTGACATTGTGGGACTCATGTGGTTGGTGAATGAAACAGAAAGACTTACTGCTGAATTTAAATTAAGCCATGATGTGTCTTAAACATTACAAAAGTAGGTGTGCAGAGTAACCACAACACACTGCCAAGGAAGGAGAGGAAGAAAATTGTGGCAAGGAAGAAATGTTTTGTTCTCAATTGCTTCGGTTCGTTGTGTGTCGAGTTGCAACTCTTCAGTTTCCACTCAAGCAGTGAAATGATGAATATTCTAAGACCTGAGAGTCAGAGCTTCTTTCCTCCTTCAGGTGAGACACCTCAGACTACCATCAAAGCCCGCTCTCCTGCCACACAGTTCTCTATTCTTGTGGCAGGAAAGTCACGAACAACGCTTTTCATCTCCATCTCCAAATGTTTGGAAGCTGGCGGCAAGATTTGTCATTCTTTATGCAACACAAAGGGACATAAGTTATATGGGGACAAAGAAGAGAAGGACGTGCTCTCTGGCGGCGAGCAAGGTGTGGATGTTGCATTGATTCACTATGAATTTACTTTCAACAAAATACCAAAAGAGCAGCCAGTGTGCATCAAATTTGAAGTAAAAAAAGGAGATAGGCCTGCTGACGAACTCATCCGGAGCCATCCCCTTATTGTTGTCACCAACACCAGAGATTACATCCAGGCCTTGAAAAAGATTATGTGGCATACCTTGACCCAAGTAAGAACCCCCCCCCCCTTTGAATCAAACCTTTCAGGCCTCCATTATAATATTATACTATTATAATAATCCTTATATAGTTCTCACACACTCACTTCTTTCTTGTTTGTGTGTTTTGCAAAGTATCCTTCCCATAGGGTGACAGTGTCTGATGCTGTTCGCGCTATCGCTGATGTCATGTCACTGTGGGCCAAAGTGCCTGACCATGTCAACCCCATCCGAAACCATACAGACTGGTACAACATTGTAGGACCATTGCTTGGTAACATTTCTTCAATACAACACTTACTCCTCTATGTTCAATCTTCTTCTCATCAACACTCTCATATATGTGCTGCAGCGAAGCATGTGCGAGGAGAACCTATCAATGAAACAGAATTTAGATTCCTTCTAGACAAAATGTATCCCTTTAAGTCTCTCGAAAATGATACACAGCTACAAAACCTATGGACACACCGACAAAGGTCTCTCTTTCTCTCTCTTCCTTTTCTTCTTCCTTCTCTTATCTTACAGTGGTTCCTGTTTTCTTGTTGTTAAGGCTGATGGAGGGATACTTGTCCAAAGAGGATGCCAAATCTATTTTGGAATTCTATGCAGCCACCTCAACTGGAACAACAACATTTCTTCTTCGTTTTAGCTCTAAGGCAAAGGGGGTCGCGCTCAGCTATGTTGAGATGAAGGAAGATGGTCTCTATGAAGCTGCCCACACCAGAATTGGTTCGGGGGAAGGCAATTCTTTCTATTGTCAAAAGGTGTCTGATAAGAATGGCAAAAACCCAAAGAAGAAGAGTAGCTATGGTTCCTTGGCTGATCTCATTTTGGATCTAAAGGACTCTGTCACGCATGTGTACGTGAGGGAATGGACTTGGCAACATGTACTGCAAGGACTACTCATTCCAATAGAGGCATTTGAATGGCTGCCTGCAGCTGCTGGCATGGTGCAGACTCGAGGAAAGCAAGCAGCCAGTCCAGACTATAAACTCTTGAGGAATGAGAAGACTAGTCCATCTGAATGGGAGCAGAAATACTATGCCCTTTACCAAGAATGTGATTACTTGCGCAGAGAGTTAGAGCAGTACAGAAACCTGTGTAGACCTCTTCCCCCTCCAGCAATAATGCTTCCAGTGGTGGAGATCAGTCTACCTTCCTCTTTTACACAAGACCATAATCTACTTTCTGCTGCTGTCAACTCTTTACCAGAAAAGGAGGAAGAGGAGGAGAGTGTCACTAAGTATTTCAATAAAGAATATTTTTGCTGAGTACAATCTTCTCTCTAGGAGACCATTAACTTGGTTGGCAAGAACAGACATACAAGTGACACACACTTCACACATGTGTGTGTAGAAAAATGAAACTTTCTCTCTTTGGTGTTTTGTAAAAAACAAGTAAATGGTCTCATGCAACCAAGTAAATGGTCTCCTTATATGTGGAGTAAACTAAAATGGAGTGTGCAACAATGTCAGGCAAAGGATCTCTAGGTATCTTGAATAACATATCATAAAAAGATTACTGTAATTTTAATTCAATGTTGAAGTAAAGGAGACGATTCAGAGTGCGTATGGAAAGTTTGTACAATTGAGTGAACCTGTGCTAAAGTTTCTTTCTCACTATCAGGCAGAGGGATTCTATACACTGCTGCTTTGCTTGAAAGCCGTTTGAAGTGAACTTCAAGGAGTGGAGCATCAGGATACTTGGTCTTGTCTTCAACCAGTACAGCTTTGCAGGGGTATGCACCATCTAGAAACTCTCCATTGAGCAATACGTCGTCTTTGAAGATGGTGCAACGTGCACTTGCTTGGAGACGTGCTTCACGTTCTCTGTAGAGAAGAACTAGTGTGGAAACACAAGCAAGGGCAAGCAATGGGACAGCCCAAACTAAATAGAAAAAATAAAGCACTGATCTAGGCAGGCCTACAATGTGTGTACATTTTTAAATTAGACACCGCAAAGAAAAAAAAAAGTGCAAGTTACCAAAGGCAAGTATGTACCCTCTTTAAAGATTACAGTATCGCTGTCCATGGCATACCAAATACCCAAGGTAGCAGTCAAGGATA
The DNA here is from genome assembly GCA_000826405.1 of Acanthamoeba divionensis. Lineage (NCBI taxonomy): Eukaryota > Discosea > Longamoebia > Acanthamoebidae > Acanthamoeba > Acanthamoeba divionensis. Next base: position 35,555 of record CDFI01106475.1, on the reverse strand, counting down.
CAGTTGCTTTTTTAAAAACGTGAAAAATGAGCAAATGTGAGTATGTGTAGTTTGATTTACATACAAACAAGGGCTCAAAAAGGCTGAATGAAGAAATGCATACCAAATAGCCCAAGTAATACTAGGTACCACAAAAATCGTGCTTGTCTGCCTTTGATTCCATACTCTTGCTCCACGAACTGTTGCCACCTGTGTCTTCCATATGTCCAACTGGCCAGACTGTCTCTGCCTTGCTCTGCATCTTGAAGCTTCTTTTGAGCCTTGGCTGAACCTCTACACCACAGAGCATATACCCCTAACAGTGACAGTAATAAGGTTCCAAAGAGAACAGTCCCAAGCCCCAACCATAAGGTTTTGTCCCATGGAGAAGGAGAGTTGAGGCCTATTGCAAACACTGCGATGATGCCCAAATATAACAGATGAGAAACACAACTGGCCAATAGAAGGCAAAGGGTTGAGTTATTGGTATGAGAGGAAGTGTCAGCTGTTGGAGGCATGATGGCCTGGTTTGCCAAAAATGCCACCACCTGTCTTAATTTATGTTCCACTGCAGGGGATTACAGTAGTTACATCACCAAGGAAATGACAGGCACCCAGAAGCGCCTACTCCTTCGAATAACTAATTAAAATTGTTGCACATCATCTTTTATCTTTTTTTGGGCCACGCTACAATGTAGCAGGCATTCTTCTGTGGAAGAAACGAAAAAAGCAAATTCCTCCCTTCTCTTTCACCCTCCCCTCTTGCCCAATCTTGTGTCAAGTGTAAAGAACAACAAGAATATGTGCTACCAGAAAAATTTTCTGCTTTTTTATTTCAATAATCTGCACAACAAAGGGAAACAGTCTTAGATGATTGAATTTTGGTTGGCCGCAACTTTGCAGATGCAAGAAAATTCAACCATTTGTCATGTAACAGTTTTTTTTGGATCTTGTCTCGGCGTCTGCATCTCATCAACGAGTGTCTTTAAGAAACAGAGTGTTTGTGAGTCTGTTCAGTCAGTTTCTGCTTTAAATACAGTTTATTTACAGTTTAATAAATTGTTGTTTACAACTCACCAAAGACGATAGGCCTTATGGGTGGAACCCAAAACTCTTTCAAAATCCCACCACTAAAAGGTAGCTTCTGCACAGTCAGCTTTTATCATATACTCCTCAAATTTAATTAGAAGAAGACTGGTGACACAGTATAAAAGGGTAAGGGGATCTTAATAGGAATAATAACATTTCTTTTAGTTTAAATACATTAAGACTAAAGTAAAGGAGATGATTCAGAGTGTGTATGATGAAACCTTTGTACAATGATGTGAGCTTGTGTTAAAGTTTCTTTCTCATTATCAGGCAGAGGGATTCTGTACATTGTTGCTTTTCTCGGCCTGTTGAAGTAAACTTCAAGGAGTGGAGCATCAGGATACTTGGTTTTGTCTTCAACAAGGACAGCTTTACAGGGACCCTCATCATCTAGAACCTCTCCATTGAGAAACACAATGTCCTTGTAGATGGTACAATGTGGATTTGTTTGAAGAAGTGCTCTATGCCCTCTGTAGTGAAGGACTAGTATGGAAACACAAACAAGGGCCAGCAAAGGGAGAACCCAAACTATGTAAGAAAAATAAACCACATCTCCATTACCTGCAAATGATACATATCAATGCATATCTCTTTGCCCTGTTTATATAAAAAGGGATAATGTGTACCTTTCTGAAAGATTGGGCAACAGCTGTCCATGGAATACCAAATGGCCCAGAAAGAAGTGAAGGATATAATTGCTTTTAAAAAAAAGAAAGAAATGAGTAAAAGTTAGTGATGTAACTACAACAAGGGTTCAAAAAAGAAAGGCAAAAGGCAAGCATACAAGATAACTCAAGTAATATCAAGTACTACAAAAATCGTATTTGTCTGCCTCTGATTCCTCCATACTCTTGCTCCACAAACTGTTGCCACCTGTAGCTTCCATATGTCTAACTGGCCAGACAGTCTTCACCTTGCTCTGTATCTCGAGGATTATTTTGAGATTTGGCTGTGTAACAAGACTTGTCTGTATTAGAGTGAGGGTGTAAAGTGCTGTCCTTTGTTGGAGAGATGACGAGTCAGAGTTGCCAAAGTCATATATCCCTCTTTCTAATTTAAGTTATTATCAGTCAAGGGGTAACAGTAGTTACTGTACCTTGCCAAGGAAATGGGCTGTACCCAGAAGCGAGGCCTCTCCTAAGGAATTTTAAGGTCTTCAATATATTAACTTAATCTAATGTTGATAATTGGTTGACTTGGATTAAATCTGATATATTGAAAGCATGATATATCAGATTTTTGATGGAATTGCCAGGGAATTATTTTGCTTTCAATATATCTTTTTTAATGTTTCATTATTTTAATTGCATTCGGACATTATTTTTCCCGGTTATTTTGAGGAATCACAGATGCATCGAATAATTTTGTTCAGTTTATCATTGGGGTGTGGTTTCATCTGCAAAAGCAAATTTTTTGTTTGTGCCTTCCGCGTCAATCTGCCCGCCCTCTCCCTGACTTTCACATGGATCAGAAGCATCAAGACAGAAAGAAGGATCTTGGAACACAAACAGCGTGGTGCATGAGTGGCATCTTCATTCACTGCTGAAATGGATGTCAAGGTAACGTGAAAGAATTATGCTAATTACTTACTTAATTAATGAAGTTGTTGTTTCAGTAACTTGGGATGAAGGGCAAAAAGCCTGAAGAAAGATGAGATGAAAGACCTCTAAACTAAATCACTTGGTGTTGGCAATAGGTGGGCGATCTCATCTCTAGCCAGCGGCCCGTCACTGTGAGCAGTGATGAGACCATAGAGGCGGCACTTAAGAAACTTGCAGAGCACAGGATAACCTCTGTCCCTGTTATCACCAGCAACAAAAGTGAGAAAATAGACACATTTATTGCTCCTTCTCTTTCTTTCGTCTGAGTAAAGTTTATTTGTTTGAGGAAGAGGTGGAATGCTTCGTAGATGTGACCGACCTTCTCTCGTTCCTTGTGCGCTCCACCACCCAGATGCGAGGTCAACAGAGGTCTTTTTCTTCTCTTCTTCTGCTTTCCTGTTCTGTTTTTGTTGTCCATGTGGCTCACATGTTTTTGCAATTATGATTATTCCTTAGTTCACTTTTGTTTTATGCGTATCTAAACCTTCTTCGTGACCTGGACCCAAATGATAAGAGGTAAGCGCGTCTGAACGGGCAAGACTCTGTATGATCAGCAGGCTCTAGATAAAGGCTAACAGCTAATCATGCCTCTCTTCCTCCTTTCAAGGGAATCTTCTTCTGGTGGAATGGACCTGGAGAAGCAAGCCAAAGAGTTCAACTTGTCAACTGTAAATACTTTACTTGGTTGGTATCTATGTTCTCCTTTTCAAGTAAGCCATGTATCTGACTGATTTGCTGCTAGACCTGTCCTGGCGTAACCCTTGTGTCACTTTAAATGCCAATGCTACTGTAAAAGATTCATTGCAGACATTTACTTCTGAAAGATTAAAAAGAGTTGGAATCGTGGACGGTGAGTAGTGATGTTGTTCCCCTATCTCCTAAGATTGGAATTGGCACTAAGTACATCTTACGCTTTGCAGATAATAACAATTTGTTGGGTGTTCTCTCCCAAATTGATATAGTCTGTTTCTTACGCGATAAGATGCCAGACACAATAAGGTATAAGAGAGCAGCACCGTGAGTACTGTTCGCCATACATACTCAATATTCCCTTTTACCTTCATTATTTTAGCTCCATGCAAATCGGCAACATCATGACACCTTCAAAAGACATTGAGAAGGTGATTTTCCAAACTTCTTCCTCCACCCTCACATACATCATTTTATTAACAATGATGTTATAATACAGGTAAGCCCAAGCAGTGAGCCAATAGATGCCTTTATGATAATGTCTGAATCAGGGTGCTCCTCATTGGCTATTATTGATGATGAAACTGAGGGTAAGTTTCTCATTTAGCTCTCAAGCATACACCTCTCTCTCTCTCTCTCTCTCTGACACACACACACACACACACACACACACACAGAGAGAGAGAGAGAGAGAGAGAAAGGAGGGTACAGAATGCTCAGCATTTCTTTAAGGCCTAATACCGATCCTTGGGTTTGTTATTTAGGGCTTCTTAACGACGTTATCTCAGTGAGTGATGTAAAGGGCTGTCTGTCCCAAACGAACTGGTCAATGCTCTTCCAAAAGCTGCCAGTCTTCCTCGAAGCGTCTCGCAACTTCACGGGCAGAAAACAACTTGGTTGGTGCTGATGGGTCCTCCTCTAATTTTTTTTTTTAACTCTTTCCTTTCATCTATTCTAAACAAACAAACAAAAAGAGAGAGACAAGCAGCAGGGCACAAGATTATCTCAATGCTTATTATTCTTTTCTTTTCTCTTTCTCTCTTTTCTTGCAGGACTGGTGGCGTGCAAGCAGGAAGACACACTCGCTCAGGTTGCAGAGATCATTGCTGAAGAGCGAGTGCACAGAGTGTTTGTTGTTGATGACCAACAGATGCTCATGGGCGCTGTGTCCCTGGAAGAGATATTGGACCAAATGGCCACTGTCTGGCTCCTTCCACACTGACTCACCACCACACTGCCACGCGGAATTGTCATGAGACATGTCAATACATATATGAGCTTGGTCTAGACCAAGCTCGCGGAATGGGCAACTCCATGGATTACAGCCGAGACTGGGAGGAAACAATGGAGGCTTTTGGCTCGACTTCACCAATCCAGAAACCAGAAGGAACATGTTTCACAACTCAATCATAAATCAAAAGGATACCATTCCCAAACATGAAGACATGTGGAATCTGACACAACACCAACACCCATGGAGCAACTATTTTTTATTTTTTATTTTTGGAGAAGGAACAACTCCACTGCTTGCCTTTCAGATTGTTCTTGGAATTAATTAATTACAGAACGCCAGATGTTGTTAAGGAAAGGGTTGAACTTGAAAGGTTGAGCCCGTGAGGGGAGTTTTCAAACATCTCCTCGTCCAAATTCCACGGAACAACGGGGCACATACCTTTCTACTTGCTCCTTGACTAAAAATCTACTCCCACTGGATCCACATGTGCTCAGATTTGCCTAAAGAGGAAATGGGTCCAGGGGTCGGGGTAGATTAGATACGAGCCCGTTCATCTCGCCTGCCACAGATTGTATCATAGGCGTTCTCATCGGAGTCACATCTGGGGCTTCTGCTCCTTTGGGCAGGTGCCGCTCAGCAAGGTTTACATCTTGGTTGCTTCCTTCCTTACCGGAGTGTTTGTGTATTTGAGAGAGACACCACCCAATGGGTGGTGGTGGTGGACCGCCTGTGTCGAGTTGGTATAGTTCGGACTCCAGAGCCCCCTTTGTCTCTCTGTTACTCCACTCGAGACCGCTGCCCTGCAGCGGGTGGTCTACTAAACCGGGATTTTTGGCGGTTTAGTAGGGAAAGACAACAGATGAGGGGACAATTTGTCTGCAGCTTAAGCAGGCTCTCTTGGCAGCTATTCCGGATGGCAGGCTTCTCCACCTGTTGTTGTTGTTGTGCTGCTGCCACTACCTGTGAGGAGGCCCTTCCAGCTATGAGCTCAGATCCCCGGTTGAGCGCTGGGCCCCTCTCTATGGAACCTCTAATTATTGAAGAGCCAGAGCCCATGTGTACTGATGTTGGAGTGCAGGAGGAATTGGCCATGCTCAGGGCACAACTGAGTAGCGTCCAAAAAGAAAACCAAGGGCTCCACAAGATGGTCAAAGAGAAGCAGAGGGAGCTGGAAGAAAGTGAAGGCAGATGGCGCCATGTAGCAGACAATGCCCCCGTTATGATCTGGATGTCAGGATTAGACAAGTTGTGTAGTTACTTCAACAAAGGCTGGCTAGACTTCAGGGGCAAGACTACAGCAGAGGAGTATGGCTATGGCTGGCTGACTGGCGTCCGTCCAGAGCAAACAGATCGGTGTGCTGCAATCTATGTAGCGGCTTTTGACAACAGAGAGCCATTCGTAATGGAATACGAGCTCATGCGCCACGATGGTCAATACCGATGGATCCTTGACAATGGGGTACATGTCCCATCCTTTCTTTCTTTCTTTCTTTCTTTCTTTCTACTTTTTTTCTACTCTTCTGCTGTCATTTGAAACTATTCCACTCTCACATCCCCCAGTGTAGTGATCACAACATCTCCCCCCCCCCAAACTGATCCTTTCACTTCGCACTACAAGGTGCCCCGATTTGGCAAAGGTAGCAATGGCGAAGATCAGTTTCTTGGTTACGTTGGAGCTTGTATAGATATAACGGACCTGCACAACGCCAAAGCCAACGCTGACAAAGTAGCAATAGCAAAGTCCAACTTTTTAGCCAACATGAGGTCTCAAATCACTGCACCCCCCCCCCAACAAAGAGAGCATCTTCTCATTTGTTTGTTTGTTTGTTTGTACATCAGTCATGAGATCAGGACTCCTATGAACGGGGTGATTGGGATGACAAGTTTGCTGCTGCAAACAAACTTAGATAAAGAACAGAGGGACTACCTGGAGACCATTCACAACAGTGGGAAATCCTTGCTGCATATTATAGAAGACATTTTAGACTATTCAAAGGTGGATGCAGGCCGAATGGACCTGGAAATACGGTGTTTCAACTTGCATCAGCTGGTCCACGATGTGGCCACCTTGCTCATGCACGATGTACGAAAGAATGGGAATGAGATGCGCATCAGCATAGGTCCAGATGTACCACGCTTTGTGCGCTCAGACACAACGAGGCTGCGACAGGTGTTGTCTAACTTGGTACACTACACCTCTCCTTCTCCCTTATGCCAAAGCCCCATGAATAATCGTATTTGCTTGTTTATATATGTAGATAAGCAACGCTGCCAAGTTTACCTCTAATGGGAAAATAGAGGTAGTGGTGAGTGTGACGACAGAAGAAGACGAAGCCAGCAACAGTCACTTCAAAACGTTACAGTTTGTTGTAAAAGATACAGGCATTGGAATTCCCCAGGTCATGTTAGATAAGATGTTTCTACCATTTTCACAAGCAGACAGCTCGGTTTCACGACGGTTTGGAGGAACTGGACTGGGACTGGCGATATGCAAGCAGCTTGTTGAACTACTTAAGGGAAAGATTTGGTTAAGGAGTGAAGAGAACTCGGGCACAGAGGTGTTCTTCACTATGAAGGCCCCTGCTGCAGAACAGGAAGAGATAGAACAAATGAAAAGACAAGATGAATCAACATATGAAATGACTCCAAGGGGAATTCCTAAGGACAAGGGACCGCCACAGGAGAAGCGTTTGAAGGTGCTCATGGCTGAGGACAACTTCATCAACCAAAAGTTGATGCTTCGAATACTTGAAAAGGTGCAATACCCACATGTAAAACTTGTAGAGAATGGCGTGGAAGTGCTGCAAGAACTAGAGAAAGATCATTATGACCTTGTGCTACTGGATATCATGATGCCTCTCATGGACGGGTAAGTTTATCTCTTGGCTTCTTTCCTCTTCTTCTTCTTCTTCTTTTGTATTAACAGCAGATGATTTTCTGTGTTGCTAAAGGTACCAGTGTGCACAGCAAATAAGAGAACGATGGCCCAAAGAAGAGCAGCCAATCCTCGTGGCAATGACAGCAAATGCTATGAAGGAAGACAGAGAGCTCTACATGCAGGTGATGGATGATTGCCTGTACAAGCCTATTAACATGAACCAGGTACGCTCTCTCCTGGAAAAGTGGGAATCAGAGTTGTGTGGTGGAGGCCTTCCCCGTCGAGACCGCAAAAAGAGAAAGACAAGGACAGAAGAAGAAGAAGAGGAAGAAGAAGACGAAGAAGAAGAATCATGTGGCTGATACGGCCACGTATCCATCTTTGCTTCTTTCCTTTCAAAATGTGTTCCATGTACATATATATATTTATAAGAGCGAAGAGGAGTCTAATAAATGAATGAAGCTGTACATTATTAAGAGTTGTTTTTTTTTTTGGGAATTTCATAGTGTCAAGTCTTCTTGCACTTTTTGAGAGCTTTCGGCAGCTTACCCAGAATGACGCGATATTCGTCACTAATCATACAATTGGTAAGAATATAATTTCCGATTGGATATGAAATTTCGGATAATTAATTAAACCAATAGTATGATTAGTGACTAATATCGGTAAGCTGCCTTAAAAATGGCTCTGTGGTCAAATAAAAAAAATTAAAATCAAGAGACATTTATTTTAAATAAAGATAAAATATTTTATTATAAATTAACATTTAAAATAATGTTAAAAAAAGAATACACTACAAGTTAAACAGCATCAAAATGTTGTTACATTTTTATTTACATAATTGTACAAAAAGTTAATAAGCTCAACTTGAGTACCCGTTTGTGATTTTTCATTGGTTCGGAAGTAACAGCACCCTTAAAATATCCACTTTGCCTGCAGATCCAGCCAATGATAATCGATCGACCCCACACCATACCATTCCACACCCCAAAACGAACACAGGGCAAGCTTGATACCTGCAGATGCTTGGCTCTGATTTCGTCTATTTTTCGCGTGTGTGGCCCATGCACCACAGAAGGGCGCCTCCCTTGCTCTCCCAAATTGAAGAAAGACCCTCCACAATGCAGCATAGAAAAATTGGGCTTCTTTGGCTGTTGCCAAAACATTCGAAGATTTATTATTATTATTACTAATCGAGCAATGAAGTTGTTTAAAGTGCACAACTGGATTGAGCCCAAAGCCAAAAGCGCCCTCAAAAAGCACTGTCGTGGTAGTTCTACTGCAAGTGCCTTGTTGAATGCTCCATCTGCACCTCCTGTTGTGCAAGCATCCATCTATGATTTGCCAAGAGAGGTACCCCTTTTCCATTCTCTTTGTGAAACGTTCGTTTGATGTAGGTTTATCATTAACCATTGAGTAACAGGTTATGGTGCAGATTTTGGGATACCTGACAGCTCGCGAACTGGCGTTGGCTGTGGCGATGACATGTGATCACTGGTGGCAGCTTGCACAGGACGAGCTCCTTTGGAAGCGCCTCTATCACGTTTGCCCTCCCCTCACAAACACAAATTCCTTGCCTTGCTACTGCTTTGTTCTCTTGCGTATATGATGCATTGAGATTGGAAAACTGTATAGTATGCAAAACAGATGAACTGCCTGGAATGCAACAACACAAACAAAGAGAATGAGGAGGCAGAAGGAACAACATGGAGAGAAAAGTTCAAGGCCACTTTTTATTTACCTAAGAAGAAGCTATGGTTTGGATCAAACGAGCTAGTGCTGTCTGTGGACAACGATACTTTCTTCTGCACAGAAGAGTCAGAAGAAGTCCAATTCTTGACTGGAGAAGCGACCTTAAATGTATATTCAGAGACAATGGTGACCCACGGCCTTTATCTACTCTTTTCTGGAGAAGAGAGCTTCAGAGCTATTGATACTCAGTCCCTCTCCATGCTAAGTGTAATGGTTTTTCCCCTTTCTGCTCTCGGCGCTGTTTTCCTTCTCACTCTCTTTCTCTTTCGCTCCATACCTCAAGGCTACTCTCTAAACCTTTCAACGCTCTCTTTCTCTCCTTCACTCTAAAGCAAGGCTTGATCAGCACTAACCCCTTTTTTACATCTCTCGCTCTTTTAGAGTGAGTGCAGGTCGCCGTTGGTGGGACAGTGGGTGGGCCTCTCCGGAAACACATCGTGGGAAGAGCGAAAGAAAAACAAACACATCTTCTTCAGAGGCACCTACCGCTATCCGTTTCGCTGCCAGATCCCTCGGCTCAGCAAGGACGACGCCTTGCTGCCTCCTTCCTTCAAGCGAAAGAGCCAGGAGACCAGCGCCTTCTTCAAGATCGAGTACGCCGTCCACGCGGTGCTCGTGCAGTCCTTCCCGTACTCCAACCTCGTCTCGCAGAAGAAGAAAGTGAAGATGAAGCTCTCCGAGCTGATGGAAACGCGGCTGAGGCACAACATACAGCAGAAATTCTCATCGGCCGTCACCGAGCGCGTCTCCAAGTCGTTCTTGTTCAGAGGCGGCCCGCTGTCCTTCGAGGTGTCCCTGCCCAAGAGCTACTTCTTCGTCGACGATGAGAACATCCGAATACGAATGACGGTCGACAACTCGGCGTCCAAGTGCAAGATCTGTTCGGTCTCGGTGACAATCGTCGAGATTCTCTACGAGAAGGGCAACGAGTACTGCCGAGACATCATACCGCGAGGCGGCGGCGGCGGCGTGGGACGAGAGCTCTCAGCGTCGGCGCACTTCGACAGAGCCGTCTATGAGATGGAGATCGTGAGGGGGGAAGTGCGCGGAGGCATCGAGATCAGCTATCCGCTCAACTCGAGCGACATCCGAGGGACGACCCTGTTCAACTCGACCCTCTTTGAGCAGATGTACCATCTCGTTGTTACGCTGAACGTGTCCGGCTGCTTCGATCCCAAGATCGAGATACCCATCCTCCTCCTTCAATCACCCAAGTAGCAGCAGTAAACGAATTTAAATTGTGTGCACAGAGAACACCCATAGCTTTGTACCTGGAAATATTTAATTTTGCTTTTCTAAGAAAAATTTCCATACATTGGGTGGCCAATGAATGTACGTTTTTGATCCAAATCTGATTTACCCCAATCGTTTTGATTTAACAGTTTTAAGGATAATAATTATCATTTTTATTTTAATTATGATTCATCAAAGAAAAGCTCTTCATTATGATTCATCATAAAACGAAGTTCTTTTGAATCCACAAACTGTAGCCAGACGAAGATGCAGGGCACACAGCCTGGACAACCCACCCAGGGACAAGCAACATATAAGGCCCCCGAGGACTGGCGGCAAAATCTGTGTGCAGATGGCAGGAATAGTGTTGTTGATAAAATGTACAATATATGGATAGTTGATTCCTTCACCCCAACCCCAGCAATCTGTGGTGAACACCCACAACTCAATTCCAAGCTTTTGTGTTCTTGTAGAGTAAACGTGTTGAGAGACTATGAGGCAGATCGATCTGCAACTGGTGATGAGTCAAACGCCACGCGACTGACTGCACTGGCTGCACGCTTTGAAGAAATAGTCTTTCAGACTGCAAAAAGTCTTCAGGTTAGTAGTTGTTCATTTCAAGGAGAATGTTCAAGTATCACTGGCATCCTAACATAGCCACCCAAGCTTTTAAAAGTCTAAACTCACTGTTTGGTTGTCTTTTTGTAAGAACAGGAATATTTTCTCACAATAGCAAACAAAATGGAAACAATAAAACAAAAGATAGCACAAGAGAAATCACATGGCCAACCAGGCTGGTCCACTGTAAACTGCTCCACAACAAACTATATATTCCTTCCTGCCCATATAACTGACTCTCATATGACTTTCAACAGATGATACAGCCACAACCCCAAGGTGTCAGTATGTCTGGTCAGTCTGTGCCAGGTCAACCCTATAATACAATTCATAGCAAGCACCTGCTCAGATTTTTTCAGTTCTCTTCTGAATTGTTGCAATTCTTTGATGCAGGTCCACAAGGAATTGGACAAATGGGGATGTCTGGTGGACACACTATGAATGGTATTTCACATTGTGTGGAAGCTTTGAGTAGAATATATGAACTGTTTATAGTTTTATAATGCTTCCACAGTGGATGGGTATAAAGTAGGGCTATCAATGGCGAGACAACCCATGGGAGGTATGGCAATGGGCAATGTCCAGGGCCAGACAATGGGTGGCCGGCCTATGGCTGCAGTCCCTATGTACATGGGAACAATTGGAATGCCTATCGGCCCAAATGGCCCTCGAGGTTGGTTAGATCTATTCGTTACAGCTCTCATTTGTACAGAAAACATATAGGATTCTTTTCTCCACAATATAGGATCCATGGCAATGATGCACGGAGGTGCTCATCCTGGCATGCCACTCCCATTGCAGCCGCACCCAACTCAGCCGCAAGTAAGCTATTTTGTTCAGTGTATTGACATTTCATGTCCAATTTGTTGTTGACAAAACCTCAATTACTTGAAGGAGCCACCAACTGCGCCAAGCCACTCTACGTTTGGTGGTCTTCCTCTTGTTGCCTCCTCTTCTCCTGTGCCAACTCACCCACCACGTATGTTGATAGAGTCACTTATAGTGTTCTCAAACAGAAGTAATTTAGTTGTTGTTGCTCCAACAACAACACACTTTTATGCTCATTCATTGATCTTCTAACAGAAGCTGCTGCAGATAACAAGGCTGAGATTGCAAAGCAATTTGCAGGCTTAAATCTTTAAGTAAATTAAATTTTAGTAAAACTTGACCTGCACATTCATGGGAGATTTTGAAGTCTGAAATGGCTGTTAGGTGTAGAGAGACTTCAAAATCTCCCATGAATGTCTCTTTTATACCATCACACTGGCCATTGCTCCATTTGAGATCATACCTAGCTGAGCAAACAAGAAGTTTCCTCAAGGTGTTTTTGTTCCTTAAAAAAGTGATGCTCTCTGGAGTTGATAGGCTTTCAGTGCTGTGGCTCAAACTTGAGGAGAACTTTTACACATTAAAGAAGACACATTATCAAGCTATACACCTTGTACATCAGCAGCCAATCATTTGGATTCAACTTTTTAACAGTTTCCACATGAGGTATTTGTTTAACAGCAAACCTACTGTTGGCTTCCTGTTGGAGTATCACTGGCAACCCAACGCCACACACACTCGCCACCCAAGAGTGGCGTACGCTCTTTTGGCACAGTGGCTCATCTTCAATACTTCCACAGCAATCATCACTCATGGAGCAGAGCAACCAAGAGGTGCAAGCACTCTTGGAAGACCGTTTTTCTCCTCTGAAGACTTACTTCAATGAAATTGGTCAAGATGACCTCTATGACCTTGAACCAGAGGACTTTGTATCATGTGTTTCTCCTGAGCACAAGCTTTTAATGAAGCTCTTCTTGAGAAGGCATTCCTATTGGGTTCCATAAATGAGAAGCCCCTGAACCCACCAAACCTAACTCCCTACACTAGAGTCATACACTCCCAGAAAATACTCAGTTTGGTGAGTTTAAATATTTTAATGTTTTATTTAATAAATATCTTCTTCATATCCACTGTGTAACACATACACACACACAATCACACAATTACTACCTGCTAACAATTCCTATCTCTTAACCCAAACTCTTTTGCCTTAAGGCATAATTCTGAAAGAAACTCCTCTGCCACATGAGCTTAAGGTTGAAAGTGGATGCATAAACTTGAAAGGCAGGGTGATCAGCTACAAGTTTGAAGGTGGTCATCCTTGTGCGGACACCCTTTTAACTCCATGTTGGCCATTGGAAAGCCCTTTCCTTTTTCCAACTGTAGACATATTTTTGGGCGTCATACAGATGGACCACAGAATGGACCTGCCAATGGAGAATACCGATTATTTCCCCCGCCCTATTCTTGTCATTCTTTCGAATTTCCCGCAACTCTAATACGACAGCTGCCAGTGAAGATGGAGGGGCTTTCCAACATAAGCACAGTGACTAAAATTGACTTGTCCAGGAACAACCTCTTTGATAAGGATCTTCAGTGGATCTCTGGAGCAGTAAAAGCACTCCTTCCTCAATGCCACTATTGACCCTCTTTTAACCATTTTCTTGGCCAAAGGAAGATATTTTGTGACAGTTTAAAGAGTAGCCAACACTGTTTATTAGGTATCAATGTTCTGGAGAGCTTGGAATTATTTACAACAACTCAATACAAGTTTGGCAAAGCCATGTAAGCAAATGCTTCCGTGGTTCGAAATTTTAACTGCGTGTGTGTATAATGTTGGCTCTGGAGATGCCAAAGAATTGGGGAGGCACAGTGTCTGCAGAGACTGCAGTGAAGCGCCATCCCATGTGCGACCTGCAGTTCTTGCAGCACGCTATGGTCCACGCATAACCAGGAAACCTATCATACACAGAGCAAGAGCAGAGAAGCACAGGTGTATTGTTACTATTTGTTTTCAACAAAATAGGTGTGGTGGGACGTTACCATGAGTTCTCTGTGCATGGCTGGCCCTGAAGGATGAGACCTGTGGCCTTGCGCAGCGTTATTGTCTGGTGTACGAAGCCTGAAGGATTTACATATGCACTTAAAGGGCCCTGTCATTCATGTTCATTCCCGTGGGCAATATCATTTAGAAGAATCCAAAAATAAGGAGAATTGTTTTTATATATATACCTCCAGGGACATGCAAAAGATGTGCCTTTTGTTGCCTACTTTTGTCCTGCATCTACGGCAACACAGAACATCGAATGATTGCATTAGCTCGATCTCCCGACGCAGGCGATCGCTAGCACTGTTTTCTATATTGTGATGTGAAATGAGATTATTAGTAAATGAGCTCACGTCATCATACCAAGGCTACGGTTTTTATACATTTCTGCTCTCTCTCTCTCTCTCTATACAAACCTTCAAGGAGTTCCTGTCTAATATTGTCGCTCAGTGGCAAGTTTGCAGCTAGCCAAAATGAAAACGAAACAGGTGAGGTTACTAATTGTAAACCAGAAACTGTTGCTGCTGAGGAACTGCCATCTGTGGAGAATCCTTGTACCAGAGGCACAAACATCTTCTTTGCTTTTTCTGCTAAAGCATAAGCATCAAAAGCCCTGTTTATATCAACAAATAACAAGACGTCAGTATACAGATACTTCAATTAGATCAATATGTTCGATTTGCGTACCTGTAAGCCCAAAGCGGCCACCATCCTAAACTGATCATTCTTCTTCCCTTGCAGGAAGCGCTACTTCCAATCACCATCCCCCTTCCTCTTTCCTCCATGTTCCTATACTTTCTCTTTGCTTCGCCTTCTGCCTCACTCTCGCTGTCAGTGGCAAGGTGCCTACTTATATCACCATGTTCATTCTCGGAATCTTGCTTCTGCACACAGCCACCAAAAGGGACAAATATTCCTCTGGGTAAGCCCGAAGGCTCATCGTCATCTATGATCCTCACTTCAGCATAGAGTATGTTATCTACATGATTGGACCATGCTCTGCAGAGAATAAATTGAAAAAATAATAGCATGTTATAACATGGAAAATATCTAACAGAGTATAATGCACACCTGAGTATATGAAACCGCTGCCTGCCTGCGGTGAGGGCATTGATAGCGCCCTCTGCTGAGGGTCGGCCCAACGAGCGTATCTCAACTGTGGTACCCACACGGGCTAACCTACAATACAAACAACAACCCTTGTTAAATTGGTATCAACAACAAAGCACAAATTAAATGTCATACATGTGGGTCATATCCTCTTCTCCAGATGCATTTCGTGCACAAAGATTAGGCTGGCGGGGCTTTTTTAAGATGTGGGCAACTCCTAACGTGCCTCGAGGCCCACTACTACCACCAGAATCTGCATCTGCAAAGAGCCAACAGTGTTGTGAGGTCACAGGCCATAAAACAACCAAAGAATTATCTATTCAGAACCTTTGTCTAAGAGGCGTTGCATGATCGCTGCATACGAAGATGAGAATACTCTAAGTGGCAGAGTCTCTCCTGGAAACAGCACAATGCCGTGCAGAGGAAACACAGGCAAGATAATGCTGCAAGTCAAAGTGGTATTTGTTGAGCTTTTATACAAGGCATTTAATACAACGGTTGGGAATCATCTTACCTTTGGCTTCCTTCTGTAGAGAGGAAAGTTCTTCCAGATACTGTGTCAACTTCACCCAAGTAGCTGTGAGTTGCAGGAAGAGTACGGTTATATGTTATCTCTCCCTCATCAGAATCCTCATCACTCCTGTCGTCTTCCTCTTCCTCCTCTTCTTCATCCTCATCTTCATCCTCATAATGCGATCTTGCAAGAATTGACTGGACGTATTCTATAACGGCTGTATGAAAAAATTTCGAAAAGAAAAGAGAGGGAGGTCAGTAAATAAAGCCTTGACATGACCAGACCAACATGTTGCACTTTAAGATCAGATCCACTGTGCAGATCTATCTTTCTTGCATGCTCCTTGCACACAAATGGCATATGGCAGGAATCCACACTAAAGAAAAGACTGTGTGCATGTCTGCCTCTTGCTGGGGGAATATATCAAAAGGGTTCTTACCTGAATCTGTGATCATGCTCTCGTCTTCGTCTCCTGTGTCCGCCTCTTCGTGGTGTATCTCTACTTCATCCTCTGTTATATAACAATGTGAATAAATCTTCGCCAAAGCAAATTCTTTCTGTTTTTTCTTTCAAAAAAAAAAACAGATGCTGGGCAGATTTGAGGAGCCATTGGGTGTGTTTCAAAGTACCATTTCCTTCGTCTAGTTGTTGTTCTTGTGCCCCGTCACCGTCCTCTGAATCTGAGTGAGAATTGGAGTGTCCCTGTTGCATCTCTGCAGCTGGCGTTTCTCGAAGGCATCCATTTTGTGTTCTCACAATTTAAGAGGGCGCATTAAATGTCGACGTGTAAGGCCACCTTAAGTGCTGAATTTTACAAAAGTTAAGGAACATTATATGTTCATTATATACTAATATGGAAGGGAAAAAAGCAGATGTTGGCTTGAAACTTGTGCTTTAAGACAGTTTTCACTAAGATATAAAACAAAGCCAATAAAAGTACAAATTGTGCTCAATTCCTGAAGTCTCTAACAGCTGCCAGATCAGACACAAGTCATGTATTGCTTTTTATGGTCTGTCCTCCTCAGATCAAAGGCAAAATGGACCAACTGTAAGGGTTTAAACACCGAACAACATTGGCAACAACAACTACCACTGAGGGAGATATTGACTGCAAAAGAGAAGAATAGCTCCGAAGCTTGGTTGAGCCTTGCTCCTTGTTTGCCTTTTTCATCATCCTCAGCTCTTCACAGAGAGTTGAGGCCTTAACACAAGTGTCTGTCATATCTCGGGCAGAGCCTGTGACTGTATGCCATATGGAGGCAAGACAGCATGTGTCGCCATCAAGTGAAGACTCCTCCGGGCTCAGAAAGATGCAGTCCCTGGGCCTCATCAAAAGAGACAATTCTCTGTACTATTCTGACTTGGGTGCCTCTCTTTCCCTTGGTATATACCACCCACCATCCCATGAAGAGGAATTTATGCTTTGCCCCTCCCCTACACAAGAGAGCAGAAAAGAGAGGAAAGGTCTTTCAGAGTGATGAATAGGAATTGACAGCTTTGAATTGTGATCTACTGACCTTGTTGAACGGAGTTCACCCCTCCCCCCTTCTTTCATTTGAATCTTCTCTCTACTTCGCCTGTCCATCGCCATGCTAACCAGCAAAACCCGTTCTTCTCCAGGCAGGGGCCTGGATAAGCAGGACTTGGCCACAAGGCTTGCCCTAAGACTACAGAAGATCTGCTCCATTCCCCACAACAACACATGCTGCGACTGCAGTGCAAAGAGTGAGCTGCAACTCCCTTCCACCTCACCCCCTCCCTCTGGGTTCATACTGTTTGGGTTTTGCATCCCCCCCCCACTCTGTTTAGAGGTTTAACATTTCACAAAATGGAATATTTCATAGGCCCCATGTGGGTGTCTCTCAGCTTTGGGTGTCTCATGTGCATCAGGTGTTCTGGCGTTCACCGATCACTTGGAAGGTATGATGTTTCATCCCTGTTTATACTGTTGTTGAAGAGCAATTCTATGAACATTTCGTTACAGCTCTGTATCACGAGTGCGATCCATTGATTTAGACACATGGACAGAGGTGCAAGTAAAGGTGCAACTCAATGCCCAATTCTCTCTGCTCTCTCTCTCTCTCTGCTCTCTCTCTCTACACACAACACACACAACACAACACAACACAACTTATTTTCTTATTTTGCAGAGCTTGGAAAAACGAGGCAATGGCTTTGTGAATCAAATACTGGAGGCTGAGATTCCAGACTCTGTTAAAAAGCCAACAGCTGAGACTCCTATGGAGTACGTGTTACTGATTCTTTAGAGTAACAACAAGAATTCCTTCAGAATGTTTAAACCTCTATCTATCTAGGCAGCTCATAGCATACATCAAGGCCAAATATGTTGAGCTAAAATTTCGTCACAAGCCACAAAACGATAATGAGCAGATGCAGCACGATGCAGATACCTTGCTCCTCTCCTATCAGACTGATTCCTTCTGTAATAACACAAATGAAAGCGGTGATGGACCCGCTGATGGGGGAGCACCTCTGGAGTCTCCATCTCGGTCACGATCATGCATCATCGCCCGCTTCAACTCTCCACGTGATTCTTCTTCTTCTTTATCTCAATCTCTATCAAACTCTTCATCATCTGTTCCATTAGAAAAGAATTCCTTGGATGGTTCCCCACGTTCATTCTTAAGTAGTTCAGTTCCACACATCCACAATCAAGCTGGTAAGAGAGCCAGTGTGAAGTTACACAAGCAAGAGATAGAACAGCTCTGCTGGGAGCAATTAGAGAAGAAAGGTAACAATCTTCAAAGTCATGACAGAATTAAGAACTCTGTTAATCACTGACATCAATCAAATATAGGAATGAATGTTACTTCAGAGGAATTGATGAGACAGCAGCAATTGGAAAGGAAGAGGATGTTTCAAGAAGCCAAGAAAAAGAAAAAGGAGAAAAAGAGAATGTCAAGAGATCTCACCTCTTTGTTTTCCATCAACAACAACGCTAGCACTGTAGACAAACAAAAAGAGCAACAGCAACAGGAAAAGAGTAATGCTTCTTCAGAATCAGTGTCAGAGCCCCAGACAGGATTCTTTACGAAAGAGAGGAAGAGACTATCCAGAGATTTCACATCTTTGTTTTCTATCAGCACTGAGAGGCTTCTAGAGAAGGAGAAAGACAACACTGAATCCTTCTCTTCTAGAGGAAGCAAGAGGCGTTCCAAAGACTTCAGTTCCTTTTTCTCCATCTCTGATAAATATGATAAGGACAAGATTGAAAAGGAGAAGCAGGAGAGAGATAGAATAGACAGAGTGCCATCAGCAGAGCATATACATGTATCACCTTCTGAAGCATCTACTACAAAGAGAAAGACAAACCTACGACCAAGATCCTGTGCCTATACACATCTTCAGAACAGAGGTTCATTCCCCATTCATTATTCTCTCTGCTCTCTGCTTCTCTCTCTGCTCTCTCTGCTCTCTCACAACACACAACACACAATAAAACAGCCCTGCTCTGCTCTCTGCTCTGTCATTCCATTTACCACATAATGAAGTACTTATATTTCATTACGTCTTTGTTTGCTTTCTTCATTCCTACTGCAGATAGTGATCTTGGCTTGCTGCTAGATGATCAACGTCTATGTTCTTCTGCTTTATCCTTTACATCATCATCCCCTAGTAGTCAACGACAGAGAACCATTACATTTCCTGAGGAGGAACTAGAAGAAGTGAAACCCACCCAAACCTGCCTGACTCTCAAAGATGAGATTGCAACAGTGGATGTGTTGAGTGGCACCATGAAGCTGCAGCATTCTTCATCAAGTGAAGACCTCACCATAGAGATCTGTGAAGTACAGAAAACTAAGAAATCACTTTATCAGAAGATCCTTAGTAAGGCCAAAAAGAAGGATGAGAAGAAAGACAGACAGACAGAAGAGAAGGATGATGATAATAATAATGACAAGAAGAAGACCAAAAAGAACAGTAGTGACAGGATAGCAAGGAGGATACTGTAAGGAACATTAATCATCATTGATCTTTTTTTTTTGCTGTTTGTTGTTTGTTGAATAAAATAGATTGTTTAAGACTTTTTATCTTAAAATCTTTGATTATGACACTGTTGTTCTTGTAATTTAAGAGCTTAAATAATAATATGGTAGTTCTATTTATATTTATTATAACACTAAAAGACTATTTAAATTATTTGTTTTATTACCAATTACATTAAAAATATATTAAAAAATGTTGTTAAGAAACTATTATTTTATTTAAATAATTAATATTTTAGGTAACAGTTTGTCTTTTATTTTTAAGGTGGCTACTGACAGATGACGTCTTAGAACGAGTTAGAACGTCATAAATTTTCCCATTGGTGTGGTTATTGAATTTTGGACCCATTTTTTACATTTTATATGGATTTAGACCCTGCCAATAGAAAAAACCATCCCTAGCCGCCTTAAAGCACAGCAGTAAAAATACTTGTTTGACCGAATTTTATAGCAAGTGCTCTCTTGTTTTGCTCCTTGGCTTGTCATTACAACTAATTATTGGCCAGCCATTTTTTTTTAGGAGACCTTTTGTTGTTTTCATTTAGATGCCATTCTTGGTTGAGATATCTCAAATCAAATGGTCAAATTGGGCTGGGATGAATATTTCTTCATTGGAGGCCACTTTATTTTGTATTAATTATGTATAAATTAGAAGAAGGTTAGAGTTGGCTTGCTTAGAGCAAGGGCAAGGATTGGAGAAGAAGCAAGGGGTGGAAAAGGTGAGGCTAATAGTGGCGGGGGTGTGCGCTCCGAAGCTACCTCATGTGGGGTATTCTGCGCGCTAGGTGACTGGCTGAGGGACTTACAACATCTCTCATCTGTGTCTGGAGGAGGATACACTGCCATTAAGTACCTTCTCCTTTGGAGGTGGAAACCCGATGCCACCATGAACAGCATACTAGATGATTTGCATGACCAGCTGAGACAGAAATCGAATTATCTTTTCTCTGGAGTTAGTGCTGTGTTTTTGGTCATTTTCTTGTTGCTTTCTCCAATCTTCCTTCTCATTTTCGAGGCTTCTTTTGGCTTCGCTTTTGGACTGGTCGTCTATTCGCTCACGCCAGGCAGTCTTGGCTGTGGAGAGATTGGGGTGGTTAGTTCTTCTGTGCTGAATGTTGTCTTTCTGGTGGCCACCGTGTTCTTCATCTTCGTTAGGTGTCTTTTGTTGAAGAAGGCTTCCACCTCCAAGTACGTATTATTATAATCGATCAGTTTGATCTTTACTCATCAGCAGTGTTTTTTTAAAGCGCCAATAACCTCTTTTGAGGACTCTAACCTTCTTTCTTTTTTTTTTGCAGATCCATCTTCATATGTGCAGAACTCTGCAAGGCAGCTATCTTCATTCTCATGTTTATCGATCTGTTGATTACAAGCATGGTGGTTATCGAATGGCAGAACAGGGAAGAGCCAGACGAAGACCAGGAAAAGGAGGAATATCAGAGGATGATAACGTGGAACCTGATTGCCTTTTCATTCAAGAGCATCTTCTATCTGTTCTTCTTTGGAAATCATGCGATTTTTGTTTGCGGAATGGCTCTCTATGTCTCTGTGGTACATCTGATGGCGAGTACGTGCGATGCATACCAAAGATGGTCTGAAAATTTTCTGAGAGTGTCTCTTGCTCTTGGTGTCTTTGCCCTAGGCTTGGAGCACGTGTTTGCGTTCGCCCGACAGCATTTTTATCATTTGGCATTTCGTCATCGTCTTGCTGATTCATTTACGAACGTAAAGATAAATGAGGAAAAGGATATAGATGAGAGTGGAAAAAACTTCCTTTGCCGCAAAGACAAGAAGGATGATCACTTTGAACTTCACATAGTGACGACCGCCCACTTTTGTAAGATCAAACAGACGGACCAAAGTTTTCACATGGTGACCCTCGGGAACAAAGGAACAAGGCTCTACTACCCATCAAGCTTCGACGGCGATGGCGAATACAATGCTCAAAATGAAGAAAAGGGTGTGATAAAGAAGTTAGATGTACCGATCACCTTGGCGGGAGCCGCAGCCATGTCCGCCTCTGCACTCGGGTTCGAGATGGGCAATTTTAGGGAGAGATTTGGAGGAAAAGTGAGAAGGTTTCTCATGTACTTTTTTGGCATTGGCCTCGGCAGCTGGGTCAAAATCTGGGACCCGGAGGAAGACAGGGAACACTGTCTTGGCAATATTCGAAGGATTGTTTTGCTATTTATGTTTGTATCATCGGTGTTTGAAGCGGCCATGGTAGCTTTGATTGGATCTGAATGGTTTGGTGGTGATTTTGTCGATGAAGAGAAATCACGGTGGTTTGGTCTTGCTGCTCTGACTGTTTGGAGTGTT
This sequence comes from Acanthamoeba divionensis, assembly GCA_000826405.1. Lineage (NCBI taxonomy): Eukaryota > Discosea > Longamoebia > Acanthamoebidae > Acanthamoeba > Acanthamoeba divionensis. Next base: position 13,656 of record CDFI01106475.1, on the reverse strand, counting down.
CTTCTTGTCCTTTCCCTTGTGAGTATCTTTAGTCCCGAACTACGTTACGTATTGGGCTACACATCTAGGCAGGCAGGACTCATTCAGTTGATGGGAATTTGTCCCGTGATTGGCAATCAAACACTACCCTACCATATGTTCCTCACCGACGGTGGTCATATTGAGAATTTGGGCCTATTTCCTTTGCTTCACCAACAATGCTCCGAAATCATAGTCATTGATGCCGGAGCATCACCAACATGCGACGATCTCAGACACGCTTTGGAAATGGCCCGACAGATGCGACAGTGTCAATTCTTCGGTCTGCCCGATGAAGATGCATTTGATGGAGGTGAGTCTGACGATGTGGAGAAGAACGATTTTCAAGACATTGAAACTACGATCACCAAGTTTGAACGGGAATGCAATGTAGGGGCCCAACATATTAGGCAGGCACCTCAAAGTCAGATCGGCTCAATCAATGGAGAAAAACAACCACTATTGGGGTACCAAGGCAAAGGGGTGCGAACACGCTTATCCTTTGTTGTCAAATACGAGGATGGAACAGCTGGCTTGATACATTATCTAAAGCCCAGGAAGGAAAGCGTCCCAGACAACGCCCATTACGGAATATGCTGTTTTCCTTATCCCAAGTGCTTTAACACACTTTTTTGTCTGGAAAGTCATCCTCATTACACAACTGCAAACCAGTTCTATGACAAAGATACCTGGGATGTGTACTTCGGACTTGGAAAACGTTTGGTTGATGATAATCAGGAGGCACTTGGCTTGCAGCAGGATCCCCCTCTGGATGTTGAATCAAGTGCACCAGACCTTGAAGGCAACACAGTAACACTAGAAGAAGAAGAAATTTGTCAATTGTGAAGTTTTGACATAAATAAAATAAATCGACTTGTCCCATGTGCATTTTGAGCCCTTGACCACTGCAGCAACTCCAAATTACGATTCGACACAGCATCCACCTGTCCCAGGATGGTCAATGAGCCTTAGCCACTTTTAGCGTTTCCAACTGGCAACTGCCCAGATCTAGTGCTCAGGCTCCCTACATGGCTCACCGTCTACCAAAGAATCCAGAAAGATATGCAAATGAGCCACTGTGCCAAAAGAGCGTACGCCACTCTTGGGTGGCGAGTGTGTGTGGTGTTGGGTTGCCAATGATACTCCAACAAAAGAAGAAAGCCTCACCAAAGTAAAGAAAAAATGGCAGACACTGCTTTCCCTTGTATCTATTTTTGCTCACTTTGTTCAAACTTTGCAACACTTATGTGACAACTAAACAAACAACAGAAAACTAAAAAATTGTAAATTGGGGTCTTCTATTTTACGTATTGAGCAAGTTAACGCACAACTGGTGGTACTAGTAGTACCAATGAGCAAGCAAATGATCCAATCTTCCCAGGATAGTGGCGTTAGAGAACACCATGCCTCCAAACTATACGATAAGAGCCTGCACAAATGCTGTAAAGAGGATGGTATTATTGACCAGTACAATTTGAATGGAAACACAAGAACAACTTTATGTGATCAAATAAGGGGTACAAGGATCAAGATCAGTGTCGAGTTCATTTGAGAGTAGCACCCCTTTAAGTTCGAATGTGGCCTATCTTTAATAGTTCCTGCCAGTAGTTTAGGTGTAAGTGCTTTAGTACCTAACGCCAAAGCAGCTATAATCATGTTCACCCACAACAATTGAATAACCTTCAATAGCCTGCCCTTGCCCAGTGTATGTGTAATTGTCATGATGGTCTACAATTTAGTTAGCTATAATAATTTGATTCCTTCTCATATACTTGTTGTAATCTTCTTTTAAAAGAAAAGATTGCCCCTTTATATGCATTATAGTACCAATGTGACTCTTGTCTGCAATCATCACCTAACATTCTAAACACAACAAACAGTCCACACACACACACACAGAGAGAGAGAGAGAGAGTGAATACAGCTAATTGATAATACACATATTTATAATATTGGGGATGACTCATTTGCATCTGCTCCTGGCACATCTGGAGAGGCTCTGAGATAATGAAGAATGGTGAGGGCAGACCCATTCGCTTACTTGTTTATCTTTCTTCTCCAGTTGAGCCTGACGTGGCAATTACACTAAATCCTTGCCATTCTCAAATCAAACAATTATATATATACATATATATATTCCTAACTCAAATATTGAGGACAGCCATGTCTCTTTGCCCATTGTAACACCTCCAAATGGCCTCCACGAGCAGCACAGGCACATGTTCTCTCATCCCAGGGACAGCCTTCACTCCTGGCCCATTGCAACACCTCCAAATAGCCTCCACCTGCAGCATGGGCACATGTCTCTTCATCCCAGGGACAGCCTTGACTTTGTGCCCATTGCAACACCTTCAAATGGCCATTACCAGCAGCGTGGGCACATGTATTCTCATCCCAGGGACAGCCATGGCTTCTTGCCCATTGCAACACCTTCAAATGGCCTCCACCTGCTGCTTTGGCACACGTTTGCTCATTCCAGGGACAGCCTTCACTTCTGGCCCATTGAAGCGCCTCCAAATGGCCTCCTTCAGCAGCAGAAGAGCATGTCCGCTCATCCCAGGGACAGCCTTGGCTCCTGGCCCATTGCAACACCTCCAAATGGCCTCCAAAAGCAGCATTAGCACATGTCTCAGCATTCCAAGGACAGCGTTGGCTCCTGGCCCATTGCAAGACCTCCAAATGACCACCACGAGCAGCATGGGCACACGTTCTCTCATACCAGGGACTACGTTGCCCCCTTGCCCATTGTAACACCTCCAAATGGCCTCCACGCGCAGCAGCATATGCACATGTCCACAAATCCCAGGGACAGCCTTGGCTCCTGGCCCACTGTAAGACCTCCAAATGGCCTTCTTCAGCAGCATTGCTGCATGTCAGTTCATTCCAAGGGCAGCCATGGTTTCGTGCCCATTGTAGAACTTCCAAATGGCCTCCAAAAGCAGCATTGCTGCATGTCAGTTCATTCCAGGGACAGCCTTGGCTTCGCGCCCATTGTAAGACTCCCAAATGGCCATAATATGCAGCATTGGCACATGTTTGCTCATCCCAGGGACAGCAGTGGCTCCTGGCCCATTGTAAGACCTCCAAATGGCCTCCACCAGCGGCATTAGCACACGTCTGCTCGCTCCAGGGACAGCCCTGAGAAATTGCCCATTGCATCACATGCAAGTGGCCTTCAAGTGCAGCTTCTTGACCAAAAGCTGGCCCACGAAGATTTCCAGGGGGGGATGCCAAGAGAAGGTGCCATCGTTGGCAGACACTTTTGCACACGACCCTCCACAATGGCTGCAGGTATTCCACAAAGATTTGAAATAGTAATTCGTTGGGCAGATCAGCAAAGGGGTCCAGCATGCTGTTCTTTCCTTCATCTGTGATTGTCGTGTTTGTTGTAGTCATTGTTGGCATTCTTTGCATGGGTGCCCTTGGACTGGGTGTGAAGAGGTGTTGGCGGTGTTTGGCAGTTGGTGGAGGTTGCAAAGAGCAAAGGGCTGCAAGAGAACATCTTTCTGTGGCAGTGTGGTGGCCCGTTTTGTTGCCCAAGGGAACAAGGACAGTCTGTCTGGGAACTATGGAAAAATCCAGACTTGATGCTGAACAACTTCTCTCCATTTGATCCAAATCTGATTTACTGTAAACTGTTTTGCCCTGGACAGGAGCAAATGAACTATGTCAAGTGCTTTGCTTATGGCACCAGCTGGCCTTCCATTTGGGGATCTTTTTACGTTGGTCATATTGTTATTGTTGTACTACCTAACATAGAGAATTTAAACTGTTTTCTTTAACACTTGTTGATCATCTCAATATTATAATATTGGATTATATTCCCCATACAATATTGCGACTTTAAATCGGGAAATATCTTTGATAATAATAATAAACCAGAGGCAAGTGTTGCAATTGCACCAATTGGTGAATGACAAGCACCAACTTCTTCAGGGACAATCAGTGAGCAGACGTCTTTCAATGATAAGGAAGGCATCTACAATGGGCAATGGAGGTTAACAAATACAACATTCTGCCCTTTGGCAGCAGTGGAAGTGATACGTGAGAACAACTATTTCAGTTATCTAGACTGATCATGATCAGTCTGGATCAAACTGGTTGGATGGCGTGCCAAAGCTCTACAAAGGACCATTTATTCTGAAGGAAATGTGCTCAATAACAATAATAATAATAGTAACAGTAATAATTTATTGACAGAAGTATCTCAACTGTTCATCGAAGGGGCGGCAGAACACTATACAGAAAAAAAGAAACAGTTTGTGTGTGTGTGTGCGTGCGTGCGTGTGGCAAAAATGGTATGTTCGTCCTTCTGTCGTCCGACCTAACGTTGACTGAAGGTGTGCGCGTGCGCATGTGTCGTGTGTGTGCATTTCGTTCGGCTCTGACCCTTTTTTGGGTGCTTACAATTTAAGGAGAGGCCTGTGCGGATAATCTGCTTGCTCGTCGGTCGAAGTGGGTTTAAATTTCAACTTCCTCATCCTCCTCATCCTCCTCAGGGTTATATGCATCGATGGCATCGATGTAGTCTTGCTTCTTTTTGCCCTGGACCTTGAGGCCTTCGTCTTCGCAGTACTTTTTCAGGACTGTAATGTCGTACTGATGCAGATTGTCGAGATCAATATCAACCTCACTCGATTTCTCCTCCTCCTCCTCCTCCTCCTCTTCTTCCTCATCCTCTTGCATCTCGTCTCCCAGCTCCTCATTCTCACCATCCACTTCTTCTTCTTCTTCTTCCTCTTCCTCTGCATCTTCTTCGTCCATCTCCTTTGGTTCTTCTTTTTGTTTCTCTTGCTGCTGTGCCTTTTTATTCTCTACTTCCTTCTCTTCTTCAATTTCCTCCTCCTCTTCCTCCTCTTCCTCCTCCGACTCTGCTTGTTCCTCTTCTTGTTGCACTTTGTTTACTTCTGTACGTGTAAATAAATAGAGAAATTAGAATAATCAGACTACACTCCATTGACGTCTCTTGATAAGCATCAAAATGAAAAAACAAGATTGAAAAAAAAAACATACCTTTCTTTGGGGGTGATGTCTTCTTCAAGGGCACCTCCTTTTGCTCTTCTACCTCTTCCTCCACTTCCTCCACTTCCTCATCTTGATTCTCTTTCTTCTCATCTTCTTGCGGCTTCTCAACGTTCCTCTTGCGAGAAGCATTCCTTTTAGTCTTCTTAGGTGCTTGATCTTTGTTGGACTCAGACTTCTTGGAAGTTCTTGGCTTGACCATGGTGTTCTCCTTGTCCCCGTCAAGGAAAGCAACGATCCTCCTGGCCATGTCTTTCTTGGTACCAGAGCACTTGAGTTTGTTATCTGTTGTTATGATGTCGTTGCCAATTAGACGATAATAGATGCAAAGAAACGATTCGGGGAAAATTTGAAGGGAGATCAAATAAACCTTTGCACCATTTGGTGAGCTCCTCAGCAGAGTAGTGTCCGACTATATCCCACACGCTGATGCCTTTCTTGATGGCCTTCTTCTTTGCGCTAATTTGAACCACCTTCCTATCTTTCTTTGGCACTTTGACTGCCTCTTGGTTGATAATGGATTGGATCAGAAGCGCCTTGCTGTTAGTTACACCCTTGGGATCATCTTCGAGCTCCATCTCGTAACAAAGGTCGTGAAGCGTAGCGAGCGAGAAAGATTCAAAGTAGATGCTCATGCCGGCGAAGTGCAGTTCGTTGACGAGCTGATTGACGAGCTCTTTCTTGTTTGTAGACTTGGGGTACACTTTGATGCTCTGGAGCAATTGAGTAAGCATTTCGACAGTCCCATACTTCATCATGAATTGCTCAATTCCAATGTCTTGAAGCGCCTCCTGAAGCCTCTTGTAGAGTACTCGCTTGCTCTTCGGGTTGTTGCCCTTGGATTTGTGGTCAATCTCGAGGGGAGCCAGAACAGTTTGAAGCATTTCGACTTTGAGCCCTTCCAATAAGTACTTGGCAGCGGCCTGTTCAATTTTCTTCAACATCACCTTCTTAATTACGCCTTTCTTGAGTTTCGTCTCAATCGTTTCTCCCGCCTTGCCAAGCTCAACGCTTCCCACACAGCTGCAGGCCTCAGTACTAAATGCCTTGAGTACGGTATCGAGGGTAGGATGAGCGAACGACAGTTTTGAAATAGCTTCGGTGACAGACATTGTTTAGGATTAATGATCCTTGTGACAGTGTGGTTATGTATACAGAGATCTCAGCAGAGAATGCAAACGAGAGAGGGAGAGAAAGAAATAATGAAAAAAGTGGTCCCTGCGGCCTTAAAAAAAAGGAAGCGCAGGCAAACTTCGTAACGTACCAAATAATGGCGCGAAGAAATTCTCCCGCCAAAAATCAACCTCATCAAAATGCAGATAGCCACCTTAAAATAAAATTAAGCAAATCAAATATCAATAAAAATCGAAGAATTCATTTTTGATTTTTTGATTGGTTATCCAGCTGTGGCTAACCGTTGCTCGTTCTGCTCCTGTCCGATTGTAAGGCCTTTTATCCCTCGAAGGTTCATCTTCCACTACCACTTCTGGCAGGAGCAGTCCCCACTTTGCTGAACACACGGTAGATTACCTTCGGTAGAGTTCTGCATTGTAAAAAATCCCCACACATTAATCAATCAATCATCATGATAACTCCAACGGATAAGGAAGAGGTGCTCATCGTGAAGCGACTGACCCCAAGCGCTGTGCTTCCGTTTAGGGCAACAGAAGGGGCGGCAGGCTACGACCTTGCAGCGTAATTACGACCCCCCCCCAAATTGGAGTAATCCAATTTCAATATCTGTTTTTCTAACTACAATTAATTGTTGCTTCAATTAAAAAAGATCTGAGGGAGCAGTTGTGCCTGCACGCGGCAAGGCGTTGGCAAGCACCGGACTGACAATTGCCATCCCAAAGCGACACTATGGACGCATTGGTAATCTCAACTTCTCAGCTGATCCCATCTCAATCTTACATGATGAGAACTTAATCCTTTTTAACATGCTGAAGTCATAATGTTGACATCTTTTTGCGTGTCTCTGAACAAGACTCATTCATTTTGGCACATATTCCGCCCAACACATATGACTGATCATTCATTTCACACACACAAGCACCAAGATCATCTCTGGCATGGAAGAATCACATTGATGTAGGCGCTGGTGTCATCGACTCTGACTATCGAGGTGAAGTCAAAGTAGTGCTCTTCAACCATAGCAACACAGACTTTGAAAGTAAGATATCTCCAATGTGCCTTTTAGAAAGAAGATCGAAATTAGTAGTTTGATTAATTTCGGCAATGTACATTTTCCTTGCATCGCTGATCAGCTAAATTCAATTCTTAATCTTGACAGTCCAGAGAGGCGACAAGATAGCTCAGCTGATCGTGGAGAAGGTGGCGCTGCCCACTGTAATTGAAGTAGACGAGATTGAGGAGACAGCACGAGGAGCAGGCGGCTTTGGCTCCACGGGCACCTCAGCCATCGCCCAGTGACACTTTGTGATGCAAACAGCAAACAGAACAGAATTTTAGAGAGCATTAAATTGCTCTCATGAAAGGATTGGATCTGTTTGGACATGACATAGCATGCTGTAGGCTATGATCAAGGAACTATTATTTATTACCATTAATATATATTATTAACATTGTAAGAATTATTAAAATTATTAAATGTGGAGGTCCCCCCCAACCCCAAAAAAAGAATCTCTTTTGTGAATATCTAAGTCTCACTCAACTGGACTTGCCACAAGTCCTTGTGTCCTCTTTTTTTAGGCAAGTGCTTCTTTATCCCTCTCTCTCTTGACGAGGATTGGAAGCACTTTCCTTCAGCATGGCTTGTGGTTTCGTGGGAAAGCAGTGGGCACAGTGATAACATGCCAACAGCCAGAGAGGCCAACACCATGCAACTAAGATTTCTTGTGGAAGGGAATGAAATGGCGAAATGGAAATGGGCCACTTGGGATGTGAAGAACTTGGGCCTTTGGCCTGTTCAGCAGAGATGGCGGATATGGAGAAGGCATCACTGACCAACGTGACTCATGGCCAATAGCACCAGAGATGTAGACTTTCGTTTGATCTTCAGTTGCAGCGACCTGCCATCACCAGAGAAAGCCTACGAAATCGCCACACGGCTCTGCCTCCACTGAGGCCCAGATCAAATGGAAAGCCCAAATTGCTTGGGAGGGAGAGAGCAAGCCTTAAATAGAGCTCAACATTTGGCTTGCAACACGGAAAGAAGACCTTACTTTAGAGATATCTAACAAGAAGAAGTAGTACCATCATCACCACCACCACAATTTACATTCATTTGTATACTTAAATACTTGGGCCTAAGCAGCTGAGACAGCAAGCAAGCAAGCAAGCAAGAAAAGAGGTAATAGTTGGCCACAGAGAAGAAGGAAGAAGAAGAAAGAAGAAGTGAGAGAGAAGATCTGTCCCGTGAACACTCCACTAATCGACATTGAACATTGGAAAAATGGTTAAGGCTGTCCATCAGTGGGCCTCACAGCAGATCTGCTTCTTGCTGTTGGTGACTTCTGGATGCTTGATGGCTCAGCATCTGCGCCAGACGAGCTCCGTCGCCCGTGCTGCTGTAGTCTCCTCTCCAGGAAGTGAAGGATCAGGTCTTGCCAACAGGCGTGGCTCTGCCGCTGCCGAAGACTTCAACAACAACAACAACAGCAAGAAGAAGAGAATCCTGTCCAGCAAATAATGAAGAGAAGAAGAAACTCTCAGTTGTACTTAACATACTCACGAAAGCCAACAACAAGCCTGCAACGAACGCATGATGGTGAAAAAAGAGAGAAAGCTGTAGTTTTTCAAGCTTGGTTGTTGTTTGGCTGGCTATCCGTTTATAGAGATATATAGTTATGTTGTTAAAATAATAAATAAATACAGTACATATTGTATGCAGAATTGAAATACCTCCTTGGCTTTCGCTTCTCTTGTTTGCTGCTTTTGGTGGCTTGAGGACTGGTTGCAACGAAGGGACAGATTGTGTGTATCCATCAGAGGGGTACTTTGGTCACTGTTCCTGGATTGGATAGAGAAGAAGGTTGCGTTGAGGCGTGATGACAACTATGTGGTTCTTTGGTACAGGTATCCAATCTCTGCGGTCTTCCTCGCGCACACTGAGCGGCTCAGACGCTATTATATAGCATTGCTGCCTTCTCTCTTGAACCAAATGGTACTCTCCTGTTATTAGATGTTATCAGCTGGATGTGAAGTTGTCATATCTCTCTGATGCAAACGTTATATTCATCCTTGGAAGGGAATTTTGTTTGTTTTTTTTTTTAAAAAAACTCAATCAATCAACAACGCATTGACTCACCTTTTTGTTTGGCCTCGTATCGTGTGCCTGAAGCATAGTAAAGGCTTGCCGGCATGTCATTTACGGCATCAGTGTACCTGTGTGTGAGAGAGGAGAGAGCAGAGAGCAGAGAGCAGAGAGCAGAGAGCAGAGAGAGAGAGAGAGAGAGATATTTAATGTAACTAGTTAGAGGCTTGCCAATCGCCTTGGCGAGAGAGAGAGAGAGAGAGAGAGGCTTGTGTATAGTCACCTTGACACAATAACAGTGTGACCATCAGACACTGCGAAGTTAAGAAGTGATCCTTCCTTCTTGCTTCTGCCTCCTTTTGAATACTTTGCATTTGTCCACTTGGTGATGAGTGCTATTGTCTTCACCATGGCATCTCTCAGCTCTTGGTGTGTAAAATGTCTGTTCTCCAGATCTATTTCCGTGCTCAGAAAGTTGTTTTGATCCTCATTGGTGTAGAGCTCATCGTCCTCATTTCTTGCAACATGATTTTGCGTGCCACCATAAAACAGTATTTGTAAAAAGAGCATAAAGCTATATTCTGAATCTGTTGTTCCCTGTAAGGTGTTGTGAGTAAGCCTTGATAAGGTCGTGGTTTGAGAAGAGATAGCAGAGATAGCAGAGAGATCAAAGTATATCTACACTAATTCTTGTTGTTTTGTTTCCCTCTTTGCTTCGGTGTGGCTCACCTGGAGATGATTGAATAGCCTTTCATCGAGAGAGGTTATCAATTTTCGTTTTATGAGAGGGAATCCAGTTATCTGGCCATTGTGCATCCATAAAAACCGGCCGTACTGGAACGGATGACAATTTGCCTCATTAATGAGCAGCCCTGAGAGATGAGTGTATTGTTTAGCCCAAAAGTGCAAGCAAATTAGAAACAACAGCTGGTCAAATCCAACCTGTCTCTCCTCTTAACACTCACTGTCTGCTGCCACACACCAACTTCTCTTTCTTTTCGTTTTATGAGAGGGAATCCAAAAATCCCCTTGCAAATCAAACTCTTGAGTTTGGGCATGAGGTTTATACCTAAGCTTGCAGCTCTCACGTGTGCAAAGATCAGAGGAGACATCACTTTTTCTGCAATTCTGAGACATTGAGCATTCAATAACAAGAAGAATGCGTGAAGAGAGAAGGCATTTGGGGGGGGGGGAAAAGAGGCACCTTCGTAAGTTGAGATTGTTCCAAGCTGGGTTGATCGAAGTGAAAATGCAAGGGGTGGGATCAAATGCAGTGTACCAACCCACGCCAAAACCGTCACCGTTCAAGGGGCCGGCGGTCATGCGCTCTCTGCTATCCCAGCTCTGTTGAATTATTGAATGGCTGGGCCTTGTAAGAAGATCTGCCATGAGCACAGGGCAATAGCCCACATACACCAAAAATCTGCACATCAGGTGCCAGCAGCCAAAAAGTAAAACTAAATTCTTGTTCTCAAGAGAAACCCAACAAAAAAGTTTGATGATGGAATTCCAATGCAGCAGGCAGGGGTGCAAAATAAAATTGCACAAACACAACCGATGCCATATATATAACATTATTTCAGCCAATTTCAGTTTTCAATGTTATGTTTATGTTTAATTCACCCAATTGTATGATAGATGACGTGTCAACAAGCCTTTCCTAGAAAATTTGAATCCATGGAATTTTTTATTTCAAATTTTCATTTTAATCAAAACGATTGGTCTAAACTAGTTTGGATATGTTATGCCGGCATCAAACCAATACAAGTAGGAGTGGATGCTCGAATAGCTTTGCAATTTCATGAGCTAAGAGAGCAGATGCCACAGCTC
>CDFI01106463.1:0-12220 GCA_000826405.1 Acanthamoeba divionensis | reverse complement strand
AATGTTCACAAAATGGCTCTAAAGGGCATCAGAGTATTGGAGATAGCAGGGCTGGCACCTGCACCCTTCTGTGGTCTCTTGCTGGCTGACTTTGGGGCTGAGGTCATTCGAATCGATCGGGTGACCAGTGGTGGTTTTGGTGGGAGCATCGATTTGGGCAGAGGCAAGCGCTCTCTGGCGCTAGATCTGAAGCATCCAAAGGCTCGCCAAGTGTTCATGAAGCTCGCCCAGCAGGCAGACGTTGTAATCGAACCATTCAGGCCTGGCGTCATGGAGAAACTTGGCCTTGGTGAGTTTTCCCCAACCCTTCTCTTTGATGTTGTGGAAAGGCAATGGAAGTGCTAAATTGCTCTTTTGGCTTGGATGGCCATTATGAGGTCCCAGTGAGCTGCTGGGGGCCAATAAGCGACTCATCTATGCACGTCTGACGGGCTTTGGCCAAGAGGGGGCCTGTGCCCAGAGAGCAGGCCACGACATCAACTACATCGCCCTCGCTGGAGTGCTCTCCATCTTTGGCCGCCAACACGAGCGTCCACTCCCTCCAGGCAATCTCATTGCTGACTTTGCTGGAGGCGGCCTCATATGCGCCTTAGGTTTGTCTAGTCCAGTCTCTTCTCTTCTTGCCAAGCACATCCAACATTGAATGATTCCTCTTCTATGATCTTCCTCCTCTCCACCATACCAAGGCTCATGACTAATCATACCATCTCTCTCTCTCTCTCTCTTGTTGTGTGCGTGCTGCACCTCTGCACCATATGCCTTCTTTTTGGTGTGTGTTGTATCTACCTTAGGTATCTTGCTGGCTCTGATTGAGAGGCAAACTTCAGGAGAGGGCCAAGTCGTTGATGCGGCGATGGTAGACGGTGCGGCCTATCTGGCTACTTTCGTTCATGCTGCGCGCAGGGCGGGCGTCTGGTCCAACCCTCGAGGCACTAACCTCTTGGACACTGGCGCACCTTTCTATGATACCTATGAAACCAAGGATGGTAAGCTTTCTTTCTTTCTTTTTCCATAACCTTGCTTAGAGATCATTAATGAACCTAATCTCTTTTTAGGAAAATATGTATCTGTGGGAGCCTTAGAACCTCAATTCTACCAAAAATTGATTCAGGTACGATGAAACAGGGAAAGAAAGAAGAAGATATTTAACTATTTAAAAACAGTTCTAACTGTTGTTTCCTTCTTTCTTGCCTATACCAGGGTCTTAGTCTGGAGCATGACCCAGATGTAAGCCAACAGCTCAATCAGACTCTCTGGCCTCGCGCAAGAGAAAAGTTTACAAAGGCCTTTGCTGCTCTTACGCGAGACGAGTGGACAGCGATCTTTGCTGATTCGGACGCCTGCGTGATGCCAGTATTGGAATTTGACGAAATCATGGATCATCCCCACAACCAAGGTTGCTTGCTTTCCATTGTGTGTCCGAGTGTTGCGTGTGTGTGTGTGTGAGAGAGAGAGAGAGAGAGCAGAGAGCAGAGAGCAGAGAGATGTATGGTTAGCCATAAGCCTTGGCTTAGTGACTGTGGGCTCTAGGCGCTCTCGCGCTCGAAGTGCATTCCAGTAGCTCATTAGCCAGAGAGAGCAGAGAGCAGAGGCAATGTTTGTCACTGTTTAACTTACCGAGCTCATGTGCGATGGATGGATGGACCATTCACCATCATATATGTATGTATATATGTCTATATCAGAGAGGCAATTCATGCAGAAGAATGCACAGGGCGCCTACGAGCCAAGTCCAGCGCCTCGTCTCTCGCGCACGCCCGCGCACCCGATCGCCGCGAGGACTTGTCCGCGTGGCCCTGGTCACCACAGCGTGCAAGTGTTGCTGGAATGCGGCTTCTCCATGGACGAAATCAAGCTGTTGGCGGCAGATGGAGCTGTGGCCATTTCCAACAAGGAGGACGAGGAGAAGAAGAATCACAAAAGCGCCCTCTAATAATTATAATAATAATAAGTTTCAACATTTATTAAAAATTTAATTTAATGTTACAATAATATTGAAATACAATAAAATGTTCCAAAAAAAACTAGTGTTTTTTATGGAGCCAGAGACTTTTTTTGTGGCTTGGTTACAAGATATCTGTGTATCAGGGAAACGCCCTGCCCAAGTGGTTGCTTGCTCTTCTTGGTGATAGTGACTGCAGTTTTTCTCATGGGCCCATAAATATTTTTGTAATCCAATTAGTAGACTTGTAGTGCCCGACGACGACTGACCAATAAAAAATTTGCCCAACCAGTGGTCCGCAGATATCGGAGTCTACACAAATAATAGTATGTAATGTATTTTTTTTTGACACACTGCCACACAATAAAGAAGTTATGCTTCTTCAACAACATTTACACTGTAGCTTTGTTTGAAAACAACTCAAGGTAAAGTCTTTTATCCAACAAATTTGTACATCTATTGTCTTTTATCCCCTGCCTTGGCAGCAGACAATGTGACACCAAATAAAGTAAAGGTGACTCTCTCATTTAGGTGACCTATCCAATGAATGACCACAATCACTGACCTGCAACAACAGTTTGGTGGTTTCATATTAATATAATAAGAAATTTGGGGCCAAAGGTAATATATGTATGTTGTTACCAAGGGATCAGAACAAAAAGGAACCAGGGATCATCCTTTTTACAATATTCACAGTCAACTTTGTAGGAGCTTGTAGCCCAAAGAAGAAAGAGAACTATGTTGCAATTGTAAAAGATCTGCAAATGGAATCTGAACCAACTAAACTGTAAGAGAGTAATTGGAGGTGTAGATTTGATGTCAGATTAATGTAAATGAGAGAATGTACATTCTTGGAGGAAAGAGATAAAAGGTACAAACCATTTTATGTTGTATCAAATAGTGGGCAGTGAAGATAACTGAAGTGGCAAGAAGTGGCCAAAGGAACCATGGCAGAAAATCATCAACAGAGATGTGTACATACTCGTTTTGCCTCCATCTGTTTGCTACAACCTCTCTTTGGGTTTTTACAGACTTGATGTAGGAAAGAAATGTGTTTATGAAAAAGAGACAGAGGTTGAGAGAGATGAAGAACAGCCTGTGCACCCTGTACCCTGTCCCCACCTCTGTTTGATTTTTGTTGTGAGAATTGAATAGAAGAGTGAATAAGATTGTAGTGATCATACTTGACACTTGGAGCCATTTGTGTTGTGTTAACTTACTTTTAGAAGGGGACGAAAGGATGTTGTAGATGCCCAACAACCAGGAGGAGACCAAGGCTAGAATGGAAGAAGCAAGCACCAATGCTACTTCCAGTGGTCGCAGCAACTGCCAGAGGAACACAATGAGCAGGGTCACCCCAACCAACACAAGTGCTGCAAACCAGATGACCGTTCGAGCTAGTGCTTTGTCAACATGGTTCCAAATGTTGATTTCATTGCGTCCAGCAAGAGTGAGCTCATAGCCAAAGAGGGAAACACCAATCTTGTTCTCTGCAGCAGCATCTTCATTTGTGCTTGTGGCGAGGTGGTCCACAAGGGTAGGGTCAAACGAATACTCAATATCGGGTATGGTGTACTGCTCTTGGTGCTGCAAATCTGCCATATGGCTTTTTAATTCTTGTTTTTCTTTTTGTGGTGTATTCAAAAGAACAAGGTGTTGTAATAAAGAGAGTTCCAGGCAAGCACAACAATGTTACACAAACACCACGTCACCAGTGTCTACAGAAAATAGCTAAATTGCACACTCAATCGACCAATCACAGCATTGTTGTAGTGCAACAAAGTGTGGAGTTTATGTTAAATTATAGTGAACAACTTTTAAGTAAGTACAAGATGTCAATTCTGGCTGAGCTCCTTCACTTGAAGAAGGTAAGACACATTTTTTAACCAAAAAAAATATATAAATCTTTAATGCCACTAACACATTCCAGTCAGGTCAGTAGGTCTTGATCTTTGTGACATAGGATGATGAAGAAGATGAAGAAGATGAAGATGCATGTCTCTTGCGAGTAGGACGATCGCTACTGTTGAAGAGAAGGGGTGGCTGCTGCTGCTGATTCTTCAAGCAGAGGTAGCTCCTCGCCAGCATGAGCAGGGGGCACACTATCCAGAGGCCGTTGGGCAGAATGTTCTCCTGCCACAACTTGTCCATGTCCTCCAGAGCGAGATTGGGGAATCCGTTCACGTATTCCACTGAGTAGAGGATCACCACGCCGTAGATGTCTAACAGGTTTGAAGATGAAGAAGCGAAGATGAAGATGAAGATTAGATTCTTAAAAAAAGATCTTTTTAGTGTTTAGGCAGATGAGAGGGCTGAGATCAGATGTTACGCGTACCCATTACAGAAAGGATGGTGATGAGAAGGTGCTGATACCACTTGTTGTATACGACTTGAGAAATTGACAGTCAAAGAACAACAACCATCAAATGCTCATTTGTTGTTGAAGTGATTTTGGTAGATTCTCATGATGCAAACATGAAGGGGGAAAAGGATATGGCATAGAGAGAAGCTATGGCAAACAGGCCTGCCACTGTCCCCATGAAGCTGAATATGAAAAATGAGCAAGTTAATTCAGCTTTCAATGGTAATGAGCTTTGATTTTCCACCCCACATTGGGTGCGCCTGAGATCTCCTGCTTACATGACAGCTATGAAGAGGGGATCAGATTCAAACAGTCTGCGGTCTGTGGCACCGCCTTGCTGCCCTGAAGATGAACATAATTAATTAAACAGATTATTTCAAGATTTCTAAATTGAAAATGTAAGGGGCTCTTAGTACAAATGTAGTGAAGGAAAGGTATGGGGGCGTTTCCAGGGGCTGTCTCTGCTATGGTATCATGGAAAAGTAAAAAGTAGGGTTCTGCCACCTAGGAATGTAAATGTGCATTTGGTAGAGTTCATTAACTTTAATTTGGGGGGGAGGCTCAATTTTGATGAGTAATCGAAAGCTTACCACGTGGATGAATATGTCCAGAAGAAGCCACAGCAGGAGCAATATACGACCAAGAAGGCGCATCATCTTTATTCTAGATCCTTCTTTGCCACGATTTCAAGGCAGCCCCAGCTGAGAGTTGCAATAAGAACCACTTAATCAATGAAAGTATCAGAGGCCTTTTGTGACACAACAACTAACTGTGACATTTCAATTAAGTGCACACCTTCAGTCCAACTTCTTCCTTCTTTCAAAGCTTTCAGAGTGAACACCCAAGCCCAAGGACAGAAGGAGACAGAGATTCATAACATCACCACCAAGAATGGATGAGTGAATGATTATCTCAAAAATCTTGGTCACAGTAAAAAAAAAGATTGTGTAGAGAGCCTTTCAAGAAGGAAGAGAATAACCAAACCAATGTAGTATTATTCTAACAGGCTTCTGGAGAAACCTAATAATTATGTACAAGACACTAATCTTGACTCTTCATCTCTCCTCTTTCTCATTTGTGTTCTGACACCATCCATTTAGCTCCTCCCTTTGTAGAATCTCTTTCTTCTCATCTCAGCTTCAGAGAAGTCTTGTCAACTGTCTCCACATGCTTGAGCTTGGTGCCCTTCTTGACTTCGCTCATGAGCCCCGCCTTGTTCCACTTCTTCAGATGTGATCCCTTCTCAATGGCTGGGCGAGCCTTGTCCTGAGTGTTGACATGCTTCAGCTTGTGAGGCTGCTTGACTTCCTCAAGCACAGTGCCAAAGCCCCACTGATGGACGTGAACATCTTTCTCAATCAAAGGCCTGCTCTTGTCCTTGACCTGGGTCACATGCTTCAGATGCTTGTGTCTGCTCCTGATCTCATTGAAGACTGGCTTCATGTCCATCTTCCTGATGAAGTGAACTCGAGGGACACTCTTGTCGTTGATCTGAGTCACATGCTTGAGCTTCCAGTTTCCTCTCTTGATGTCATTCAACCAGGCTTTATCGTTCCTCTTCTTGAGCTGAAAGTCTGACTTGCTGATGCCTCCCTTCATGTTCAAGAGATTCTTCTCCACTGTGTTGACGTGCTTAAGAGGTATTCTGGGTCCCTTCTCCACGATCTCCTTCAAGAGAGGTTGCAAGTTGTGCTTCTTCAGTTTGAAGCCTTTCCTTTCCAGGACGGGACAGCTCTTGTCGTTGGTCTGCACATGCTTCAATCCCTGCATGACATGCTCGCCTCTTCTACCAATCTCATTGACAACAGAGTCTCTAGCAATTCTAGCATACACCTCCTTCTGATTCATTCTTTTTTTTTGTCTAGTTTCTATCTTTCTTTTTGTTGGGTTGCCTTCTTCTTCTTCTTTTGAAGTGTTGTAAGGGATGGGTGCTTATTTGTAAGGAAAGCTTTCTTGAGTGTGTAAGTCTGACCTTATAAATGTTTGTAGTGGTATAAAGTTGGGGCACTTACAATGAGAATGAGTGACATGGGGAGGGGATTTATGGGATGGTCCCACATGGAAGGGCCCACCTTTCTGCTTGCATTTCGCCAGAATCTGTCGCGACCACCCCACCACAGTGATGGAGTTACACGATCTCCATTTCTATTGGCCAGATCTTTGAATACACCAGATTCAAGAGCCAATCAGAGCCTGCCGAATGGCACGAGTTCTTGGAATTTTGATTTTAGACCAATGAAAAATCAGACTTGGCTGTGATATGAGCTTGTGCCGCAAAAAGGAACTGCAAAAATTCGCGAAACGACGGGGGGAATTTTTGCGGTACTTTCCCGCCAAAATGATTTCACGCGGATAAACCCTGTGCTCAGACAGCAAGGTTCGAACTGACGCAGAAGGGATGAGGGCAGAAGGAGTAGCATATTGTAAGTCCACTTTGTTTCCATCAATGAGGCTGAAGTTTATCCAACAGAAGATGAAGAAGAAGCAACAGCAGCAGCCCAGCATTTTAGAGTCACCTTTTGAGAAAGACAACACCTCGGGATTTTGTTCCCTCTGCTTTGGTGTTTAATCAAGATCTTTTTCTCCTTGTAAAGAAAAAGCAAGGTGGACCAGCAAACAGCAAACAGCAAACAACAAGAATGCACACGAGCATGAAT
This sequence comes from Acanthamoeba divionensis, assembly GCA_000826405.1. Classification (NCBI taxonomy): domain Eukaryota; phylum Discosea; order Longamoebia; family Acanthamoebidae; genus Acanthamoeba; species Acanthamoeba divionensis. Next base: position 5,259 of record CDFI01106463.1, on the reverse strand, counting down.
CCTTCTTATTTAACATTTCTTTCTTTCTTTCTTTCTTTCTTTAAATAAGAAGGAAGACCTTTACATCATCTCTCTCTTGACTCAATGTGATTTGCTGTCTGCTGCTGCTGCCGATCCAGTGTCCTCAGGTGTGATCAGCTTTTGATGCTCCTGTTTCCATGCGCTCACGAGTTGCTCTCTTCTCTCCTTCCTCTGTGCCCGCGCTGTGTCCACGTTGAGCGACACTGTGACCACAAGAAAGAAAAACAAGATCCATCCAAAAGGGGGGATCCTGTACAGGGTCTCTTTGATCGTCAGCAAGATCTGCTTCACTGATCTCTTGGGAGGGAGCATTGTGTTCGTAGGCCTTTGGTAGTGGGGCGGCATCTGTTGGTCTGCCCTCCTCGATTTTGAATTGAATTTAAAATCGCTCGCAGCCTTGTTGGAGAAGGCTCGCCAGAAAGCTGTTGCAGCTGCTGCTGGGGCACTGCTTAATCCACCTTTGGATCTATAGGCTGCCTTGTGATTATGGATTAACAAGCTCTTAATGAATGAATTTGAATTTGAGATAGGTCCACGCGGAAAGAAGAAATTCTCAGTGCTACATTTTGTGAGTGATGATGATGAATTGAGGCTCCTTGTGGGTGGAAATAAAAAGAGGCCATGTGAAGCTTTGAGTGACCGTGAAGCAGAGTATATCCTTCTCATCTGTTAGAATTGAACTTTCGTTGGGGGGGGGGAGGATTCTGTTCGTAAAATCAATGCGCTACCCCCCCCCAAAAAAACGGAGGATTCCATCAAAGCTAATGCGCTTTGTTGATTAATGTCTTTTACTTCTCTACTAACTATGTTTGTTCTCCTCTTGCCAAGTGGTCCAAGAACAATCTATTCGCCTTGCTTGCAGATAATAATCCTGCCTCATGAGATGCGTCGTCATCCGTTCTGCTGTCGATGCTGTTGGTCATCTGCTTCTTCTTCTTCGTCTCCTTCAAAGCCTTGAACACAGATCTATGTCTTCTTAATTTTTCACGTATGGCTTGCACTATATCATCATTGATTGATTGTGTGATGATGATGATGATGATAACAATTGATATGAGTATATATGCTTTGAATGTTGTTTTTGTTGTTAATGCTTTGATTGTGTGGTGATGGTGGTGGGAAGGTGGCGTACACAGTCGTTTTGTTTCCTCCAGCTCAGGAATCAGTGGCGAATTGGGGGACAACAAGTCGGCCATCTGCTCCAGGTCCACTCTAGTGACCAACTCAACGACCGCCTTCACATGGAGAAAAAGAAAAACGATCAATTCTTCTGTGGTCTCTCTGCTCTCTCTCTCTCTCTCTCTCTCTGCCCTCTCGTGATCTACTGGAAAGCACTTCGAACGAAGCGCCTAGAGCCCACAGTCACTAAGCCAAGGCTAACCATACATCTCTCTCTGCTCACACATACACCACACACACACACACACAACAACAACAACCATCATCGTAGGAGAGAAGGGAGCATAGAACGTTACTTTATATCGTTTGTTCTTAAGATCTGCTTCCTCAATCGACTTGTATAACTTGACCACTTTCCTGCGCTGGATAGCGTACCTTCATAGAGATGGAACAATAAAGAAATGAAGCGTGCACAGATGTTTTCAACAATAACAAGCTTACTCTCGAACTAGCCTTCGCGCTTCCTCTGTTTCTGGCAAGTCCTCTTTATCCCATTCCAGTGGATAATCATCCAATTGAAAGCTGTTAGAGTAGGTCATCCATTAGAATATGAGTGCAGCTGGTGACCATGTGGCCAACACAACATTCAAAGATGCTCCATGAAAGGTTTAATGTGGAAGAAGATAACCTACTGTGCTTCTCTCTTGCATTTGAGCTGTTTGTGGAGTTCTTCGTTCTGGGCGTTCTTCTTTTCTAAGTGTGCCAGCACCTTCATTTGCAGGATGCCCCCAAGCGAGTCTCTGGTTGCTTTCCCAATGGACCTGTTTAATTCAATGAGGGCTGTTTCGATTACTCGAGCTGGTATGTCTACTTGGCCTTCGAACTGGTATGGGGCAGCGAGGATGGACGCATTTTCCTCCAAAAATCGTTTGTTGTGAGCAAAACTGTTTCCATGCTCATCAACCGACATTTTGGTACGAGCCTTTTTTTTCTTGGAATTTAAATTTTGCTATACTTCAAAAATTTTCCGGTTTGTTTTGGGATAATTATTTTTCTTCTGATTTTTTATTGGACAGATATTTATTACCCTTTTAGCCACGGAAAAGTCGCCACGAATCCTGGTTTGACATTACGGCCGTAACTGTCGACAAAAGGGCTGTGGCGACTGATTGGCCCAAGAAAAAGTTTGCCTGCGTTTTTGTCGAAGCCAAAGGCACAGTGCAAGCCACAACAGAACTTCGCAGTTGATTGATTGATTAACGCCTCATTTGTGTTGTTACACATTCCATTTTTTTTTTCCCTCGAGATGACACAGTACCTACCGCCAAATTTATTGGCGCTGTTCGCCGCGCGCCCCCCCATACCCTATCTGCCGCCTCCCGACCTTAAAAAAAAGAAGTTGCCTCCCTACCATGGGGTGGCTAATCTGTTGAGCGAATTTGAGGATCCATCCACGGTTGATTATTCCCAATTTAGTGTGGGTGGAATGGACACGAAGGAAGGCCGCAAGAAGAGGAAAAGAGAAGAGAAGATTGACAAACATAAGGAAATGGTTATGAAAGAGCTGGAACAATGTGCGTACCAGCACTTAAATTTTTCTTGGCATTGATCATTAGTGACGTATTTCTTTCACAGGGGATCCCCAAACAAGCTCAGAGGGTACCGGCGACGCCTACAAGACCCTGTTCATCGCCAGACTGAGCTACGAGACCAGCGAACGTAAGTTGAAAAAAGAATTGGAAAATCATGGGTCTATCAAAAGAGTAAGAATCGTACGAGACAAAGAGGGTAAATCGCGTGGCTATGCCTTTGTGGAGTTTGTCAACGAAAATGACATGCGCAGTACGTCTAATCTTACCTTTTTTTCTACTCCCAACCTTCTTTTAAATGCGATTGTGCATCTCTAGCGTTCACAACGGTAATATTGGAAGGTAGTTTTTTTTATTTAATTGACCTTATCTGATGTGAAATGCAACTCTCAGCTGCCTTTAAGATGGCCGATGGAAACAAGATTGATGGCAAGAGGATTTTGGTTGATGTTGAACGCGGCAGGACAGTCAAAGGTTGGAGGCCGAGAAGGTTTGGTGGAGGCCTAGGTGGTACTCGCATTGGCGCACCAGATCAGAACACGCCGTATGGAAGGTTTGCGTCCCATCTTATGAGCATATTCCCTCTTTCATAGAAGATTTTTTAACACAGAACTTCTGAACTGTTCTAACAGGGAACCTCCAATGGAAGATAGACGTGACCGTGAAAAAAAACCAGATGATCACGAAAAGAGTAAAGAGCGTGGAAAAGACAAAGACAGAGACAGGGACAGAGATCGTGACAGGGAGAGAGACCGAGGTGGTAGGGACAGAGATAGAGATCGCGACAGGGATAGAGACCGTGATAGGGGCAGAGATCGCGACAGAGATAGAGATAGAAGAGACAGAGACCGCGACCGTGATAGAGGAAGAGACCACAAGGACGATAGGTATGTCTGCGCAACAAATTTTTATTTCTTTTATTTCCTTCTCTTTCATACTTTCACATCCTCCCTTCTTGGACTCCTCAAACGAACCTTGGCGAACCATTCATCGAGTTTTTTTTTAAAACGGCAAGTTACTTAACGTTGCATGAGAAAAATCGAGATTATATATATTATATTTATATACATCCATATAAATATATGCAAACAACAATTACCTCTGTGTGTCTCGGGCCCATTACTCCTCGAAATTTCGAGTTGGGTTGTACACATTCATTAGGTAAGTATGTGTGTATTTTTGTGGTCTGACAATCCTTTTTTTTTTCTATTCTCTTCTGCCCGCCACACAAAACACATAGCAGGTATCGCAGGTGAAAGGAACGGATATGAAGCTCTTCTCCTCGAGATGCATCAATCATTTTGATCGATCGTATATCACAGCTGTGTTGTATTGGTAAGCAGAGCAGGTAAACAACGGAATGGTGGATATGGCTGGATTTTTTTTGGGGTCACATACCAGGCAAAGTCACACACACAAACGAAAGGAAAAAAAACAAACAGAATTATTTTGTGGTCAAAATTGTAACAGTCAGCGATCTTGCAAGCCGATAGAGAAGAGAAGAGAGAGAAGAGAGGAAGGACTGCTGTGTGTGTGTGTGTTGGAAGACACATACCATTATATTTTTATTATTATTCGAAGGCGATGGCTGTGCTTGTGAGTTTGTGGATTTTTGAAGAAGAAGAAAAGGTAAGAAAGAAAGGTAACAAACATAAATCAATAAAGGTAAGAAGAGATGTGTGCGTGTCTTCCCCCCCCCATTCCCTTCGCTTCTCTCTTTCCTCTTTCAGTTCACACGAAAACAAGTGTCTGTGTGGTGGAGCCTCTGTGGTCTTCATGTGTGTAAACACTTGTGCACAAGAGAGAGAGGTATTCCTCCATTTTTTTCCCCCTCTGTTTTATGCTTCTTGGTGCCTTAAAATGGCCTTTCTACGGGTGAGGGATAGATACCTTTGGGGCCAAAAGGTGGGTATCTCATCCCTTTGCCCTTCGTCACCACACAACAGGAATGAATGAATGAATGAGCCTTCATGTTGCCAGTTCGTTGCAGAGATTACTATTGTTCCCCCCTCCTCTTCTCTCATTCACTCCCAACACACCTTTACATCGCGAGGATATTAATTGATGGCTCTGCTCTTCTCACATTTAGCCCCTTGACATTATTATGCAACCGTTTGTTGTCGTGTGTTTGTCCACACACTTTGCCGGGCAAAGTGAGTGATGTGCTCACCTTTGAAAGAGGTGAGCCACCTCTTTCCCTACATGCACCTCAGTGATACTTGCTAGAGAGCATCTCAAATTTGCACAGAGAGAGAGGATTGAGCGTAGAGAGGCTTTCGACGTGCGTGTCTGCTCATGCTCATTTTATCAGTCCCCCCAGGAAGATTAAACAAATGAAAGCACATATGAGTAAGTCTCTCATTAGGTCAGTGTGGTGAGAGAGAAATTTTCTCATAGGGAGCCAGCCAGCCAGCCAGTGACTTCTATTTCTTTGTCTCTGTGCTTCTTCTGATCAAACACCAAAACATTCTCCAAAGAGAGAGAGAAAGAGAGGGAAGGACAGGGAACGAAGCAATAGAAGAGAAGAGAA
>CDFI01106459.1:901-13009 GCA_000826405.1 Acanthamoeba divionensis | reverse complement strand
TTCAGTCAGTCATCGTTTTGTATATTTTCAAGAATTTGAACAGTGAAGGACAGTGCCCGGTTGAGCTTGTGAAGGATATCTATCCCCAGCGAGTGGTCCCATCTGATCCCACTCTTGAGGAGACCCACAAACAACACGAGCACGACCCAAAGTAGATAACAGACAAAGCCAGTCTTGTCCCACTTCCAGGGAGGCGGGACGGGAATGAAGGAATTCTGTGTTTGCTTTCTCTTCAGTCTTCTCCTGGCCTTCTTCAAAAGGTCGGATAAGTGCACAAGTATGCAGAACATACCGACCCCTATACATGTGAGCACACTTTTGTTGCGACCTTTCAGTTTGGGCACTCGCTTCTTCTCATCATAGAAGACACCCCACGCCATATACACAGTCGAGCAGCCCTTGAAAGAGAGAGAGAAGGAGTTTAAATTATATTGATATGTTGGCCTCTTTGGTTGCAAATAGAATAGAATAGAATAGAATAGAAATGTGGAAGGGCGTACCAATGGTATAGCCATAAATGTACTCTGTATACCAAAGGGAAAAACAAACAATGGAAACAAATAACCTGTGATATATCACAAAATAGAAACAACCATATCTCAATGAGATGGGCGAGAAAGAACACTGGTGCTCCTCTATATATGTTCAACAACAAGCCTAATCCATTCACTTTGTTTGGTGGGGCGTACCTATGCTGCCAAGCAGATGCTTATAGGTAATGAACTCAACATCGGCCAGTTGGCCAGTCTCGTTGTAGTCACAGCGAGGGATGAGCCCATAAGAGCGTGCCACACTGCACAACAACAACCATGTGAGAAAGGAAAGGTGGTGTTATTGAGGGGAGGGGAGGCAAACGTTTTGGCAATGCTGATGAGCCCCTGGGAGGACTGTTGCCACTGCTTGATTCGGCGCTGATGCTCGTGTGTTACGTAGTGTATATTATGCACTTGGCGCAGGTGGAGATAGAATGCCCTCCACGAGGGCACAACGCCCTGAATCCTGTTCATCTTGCTGATATATCTCGCAGTGACCCCGTTCCATTTTTTACGAGCGACCAACAACTTCCAAAGCTGTTCATCGTGGCACAACCTGCGAAAGGTAGAGTGGGTGATAGAGCATGTACACAGGTCCCTAACGGACAGAAACATCAAGATATGAAAGATGATCTCCTCTGGAAGGTCTAGTAGCGATGAAGGCGGTCGCGCCAATTGCGTGCTGTCTGCCTCACTTTTCTCCATTAATCTTCGTATAGCACTTGATGCAATTGCATCAAGAAGGCAGCCAAAGCGCAGGGCAAATGGAGCCTCAGTGTTGAAAATCGAAAAAAAATACACACAAGTGATGATGAGGGCGACCAAACCTGGCAGTCCCCCCCCCCGGCTGGTGGCACGTGCGCTGACGTCATTCGATTTTTGTGATTTCTTTAAAAAAATAATACTAGAAGAACAATGTTAATAATAATAATAATAAGTAACATGCAATAAAACAAAACAACTTTGAGCTCAACACAGACACACACATTCGAAGTCCACCTAGATGGCGGCCATGATGAGACAATGACAACATGTTGTGTCAGTTGAGGATTCTCATTGTTTTTCTTACTTGCTCAGATTTTTCTTTCTTGTTTGCTTGCTTGCTTGCTGCAAGACCCTTCACTTGGACGAGGTGGTCTTGAATTTGTCCTGGCTGGTGCCTGATATGGAGGTCTTCCTGCCCAACGTTTTGGCCTTTTTGCTGAAAAAGCCTTTGATCTTGCCTTCTTTCTTCTTCTCTCCTGAGATGTCTATAGTGAAATCGATTGACTTTCTGTTTGGCTTATGAGTGGCGCTCGCGTCCAACACTTTTGGCGCTACGTTGGGGGTTGAAGGTGAAGCATCCTTCTTGTCCAAAACCTTGCTAACAAGATTCTCAAACAAGCGCTCTACTTCTTCCAAAAGCTCTTCATTGAGGTTCGTCAGTGCATTGTGAGACAGCTCCAAAAACAGCCAGCCTTCTTCAGAGCAAAAATCAGCTCCTGTTTCTGTAGGCACAGCTTTTTGTTTGGCACTGTTCTCTGGATGATAGCCAAGGAGCATGCCACTAATAGGCAAATTACATTTCTTGATCTCTTGCACCCAACTTTTGGCTGTTGTGAAGGTAGAATGATCTGTCATGTCATATGTCACTACCACAGTTTGTGCGCTTCGTAAGGCATCAACACTGTTTGTTTGTTGGTTGTAAAAAACATCAGTGAGCTTTAACTAACTATCCATCAGCATTTGAAAACACAAGAGTGCAAAAGGGTTACCTTGCTGCGGTGGTTGAGTCCGGGGAAGGTTTTTGAAGCCATATCTGAAGTTTAATGATGAGACCTCTGGTGCGTATGGTACGGAGACGAAATGGCATCTTTGTGGCAAGCTCTGAGATGTCCGAATCAGCCAGACTCCTCACGAGAGCTCCGTATGTCACATCAATGGATCCCTTAATCAGTAGGAAAACAATAGATAGATATATCATATCAGCTTCAAGGGGACTTCTCTTATGCATTTAACTTATTGCAAAGGTAGGTTGGGAATATATCTAGATCCCATACCTGTTGGTCTGTCGGCACAGAAGGTATGATGAGACTCTTATACATGTGATCATATTTATACATTGCATTTTCTTTTTCCTGTAGGAACGAAGAAATCCTTTGTCAGACACCCAAAAACGAGACGTGTGGTGGTGAGTGAATTTTTTTACCTTTTGAGCTTGACGCTGAGCCATTTTGGCCTCTCTTTCCTTTTTCTCTCGTTCTTGTTGGGCCTTTCTCTCTGCCTTTTCCTCCTTTTCTTTCTCCTTTCGTAGTCGCTCTTCTTCCAGCGCTTCTTCTTTCAGGTCCTTTGGACCTTCCAAGCCAAGTTTTACTAATTGAAATAAATTGAATACATGAATATTAGTGGATTATATAATATATTCTTGTAGTGTGAGGAAGTCCCGTACTCATCTCATCTATTGCTTTTTGTATTGCTTCAGTCCACTCATCCTTTTCTTGAACGGATTTTGCCTTTAAGTGAATCTTCTTTCTTCCTTTATGATCGACCAACAAAAACATGAGCTCTGCATCAACATCATCAACTAATTTGCCGTCGTCTTCATTGCTTGGTTGTATTTCACTCCCCTGAAGAAAGCCAAAAAAAAAATGAAATAGATCAGTTACACAGAACAGACAATTTGATTCGCGTTTTCCTTTCTGGCTTGGTCAATAAGAAGGCGTACCTCGCTTGTTTCCTCCTCTTCTTCACACTCCCTTTGTACATCTCCATCTCTGGTTTCTTTGCTGTCTCTAAAAGGGCGCGGTGTGTTGTCATCATTGTCCATAAAAGTTTCTGGTCCCTCACTGATACTAATGGTTCTTATTTTAGACTTGCTTTTTTTACCTAAAGTTCCCTGACTTTCTTTCGGTATGTCTTTGTGTATATCTTTATCTGGATTTTCTTCGATTGACGAGGCCCCAGAAGAACTGCTGTTGAGCGAAGTCGTCAAAGAAGGTTGGGTTGCATATGTACTACTTTTAGAATCTGATTGAAGACTTGGAGCTCGGGATGCAGACCGTGTTGGATTTTGAGAAGAGAGAGAGAGGGATAGAGGAGAAACTGAACCAGGAATATGTGAAGGAATTGATGGAGAAGAAAGAGAAAGAGAAGATCCGGGTGAAGGCGGAACAGCAAGAGAATGTTGGGACGAGGATCTGAGGTTATCCTTAGGTTCTCTATCGAATGATGTCTGTTTTTCTGAAGCTGGCATCCTGTCCTGCAAAGGAGTGCTGGGGGTAGGTATGATTTGGGCGACAGGAACTATTGTCACTTTGGAAAGGGTGTACATGTTTCGAAAACTGTACTTTTCCCCTTTGGCTTTCTTTCCAACTTGCAGGAGAAAATCGTCAAAAAGGAAAAACGAGGAAGCTTTGAATTCACTGCGGTCTTGCTGTAAGAAACATAAAAGACGATAGTAAGAATTTAATCATTATCGTCCACTAAGCGGAAAGGAGATACTTGCCTTTTCTAAATTTGTACTTCTTCTTTCTAAAGAAGCAGTCTTGTCAGATTTGCGGGGTAAGTTAATGTCTGTTCTAGAAACTTTTCGAACTGCAAGTTCGCCTTCCTTCACTAGACGTCTATCTGGCCTGCTAAAGATATCCTGTGATTTAAATAATAGAGTAAGTGAAGCACGATAGCGCGGGAAACCAGTCCAAGAAATTATTAAACTTACCACCCTATGTTTTACTGCGGCTTTGATTTTGTATAGCCTGGCTCTAAGCAGCGCTGCACCTTTGGCTGAATTAACATACTGCATGTAGAAGAGGTAAAAGAAGAATATGGTTACCATTAGTAACATATTAGACCTGTCGTAATTGTAAGGAATACCTTGTTCACTTCTGAAACAATATTATATAGACCTCCTATTTTTGCATGCTCACTTTCGTCTGTTGTATATCGCAGAATGTCCTTCAGCAGAAGCTCATAGCGAGGGAGGCGCTGAATAGGCTGTTGTCATTGCAAGAATATTAGCGATCCCCTTCAAACTTCAAAAACCGAATAAAACACTTAAATTTGGCTTACCATGATCAGAAAAGACACAAGATCCAATTTGCGACATTCAGGTCGTTGGTGGCATTGATATAAAAACTGGGCAAACTTTTTGGAAGATCTTTCCAAGTCTGTAATTCTCTTATTTGCCATATCAAAACTATTGATGTACCCAGTATACATCTTCAAAAAAGGAACGAAAGCCCTCAACACATCTCCAAACGAATGGTTATTGGTATTAGTTGTAGATGGGGCTGAAAACGCAGCAGAGGGCAAAGGAGGCTTCGTAGACTCTTCGTCACTCTTTTTCTTGCTATCCGACGTTTGATTCTCTTTATCTCTCTCTTTAGACACCTCTGAAGAGTATCAAAAAGGTTACAACATGTGCATACACCGTACACATACTTCTCTTCTTTCTTGCATAGCAGATTATATATAATCTATAACGTTGGAATGAAGAGTACCGGAGCTGGCATAAAAAGAAATACTTTTCGTCAACCTCCCTTCCTTGTTTTGTCTGGGAGACGCCCTGTTTGGTTATTAAATCAATGCAAAGATAGATATAGATATAGATATAGATATAGATATAGATATAGATATAGATATAGATATTCTTACTCTTCGTGCTCTTCTTGCTCTGTGCTGCCACACACTTCATGTTCCTTTTCTTTATCAATACTCTCTTCACCTTCTATATCTTGACTAGGGGTGGGGCACATAGGATACATAGATAAAGCAATAGGGGATAAATAAAGATGAAATGGATAATTATATACATAGATACTAAGGATGATGGTCGATACGATGGTAAAGCTGTATATCTCATATATAGATACTGTGCATATGTATTTATATATAGAAATATATGAATATAATAACTCTCCGAAATTTTATCAAATTATACCTCAAAGTTTGAACAACTCCTGCTTTTCTTGGACTCTTTGCACTTTGACTTATGTTTGAGTAAAGATGGCCAATAAAACTTCCTTCCTGTTCCCTTCTTTAAATAATATTCAGTATCGTTCTGGAGAATGAAATTCAATTGAACTATAAAGCTATCTCCTATGAAAATATTGCATCTTGGAGATGAACAGTTTTCAAGAAGCTCGATTATAAAACATTAAAGGTTGCACGTGTGTTAAGTGTTTTTTAGTTAGGTTCAGTGTGGGCCTTTTACCTCGCTTTGGGAGTTGTGGGGGTAGGCGTGGAAGGTGGACTTGGCAATTGAGGTTGCTGCAATAGGGATTCCAGCCGTTGTTGGAACTGTGGCTTATCTTCTTCAACTTCAGTAACAAAGAATGGCTTCAAGTCATTGTATAACCTCTGATGCATCTGTGGTTCATTATGTAGCCCCTCCAGTTAGTCCAAAGCAAAATTATTATATTGGTGGGGGGGGGGGATACCTGATGAATGACTTCAAGGTTTGAAAATATAGTATCAATGTCTGCAGGAGAAATAATTTTGACTTCCCGCAAAGGTTTTAAATATATCTGGAGGAAGAGAGAGGTACCATCAACGAAAGATCGATCAAGGATCGAATAATTCCCCATCAAAGAGATAGATGAAAGACAATACCTCTATTACAGTTGTTAAACTGTTGAAATACTTCTCTTCTGTTTCAAAGAATTCCCTTTTCACTCTCTCTTTTCTGATTTCCTCATCAGATAGTGGTTTTGCTTCATGCTTATCGTCTGTTTTCACTCTTTTCAACTCTGTGATGCGATGGTTTTGCGTCAATATTGAACAGGTTATTATTGACAGTAAGTGTGGCATACCGAGACTATTAGAGACTTCTTTTGCTTTCTCTTCAAAGAATGTCTTCATGCGAAGGGTGTTTCGCTCGGTTTGCCTGATAGCGCCATGAGGTGTACTCGCTTCTGTTGCATAAAAATTCAGTAACGTTTTTATCTCATGGCTCTGTTTCGAGTTATCATTCGTTTTTTGGGTTTTGTTTGTTGGGGTGGGGGGTGGGGATGGGGGTACCATGAGCCTTCTCTTCAAAAAATGATTTCATGCGAAGGGTGTTGTTGTTGCCAACGACAGGTCTATCGCCGTTGGGGCTGGGCGAGTGGGCGCCACTTGAGGCCGCAAAAGAGGGCCCTGACAGCGTCAGAGCCTTACGCCGCACCATTGGGGGTGAGTCCTTCGTTCCCATCTTTGGCTGGTTGGATTGGGTATTTTTGGGGGGGGAGGGTGAATAAATCATTGGAGTTGATATGAACCCAAAAAAAATGAGGAATGGGGAACAATGTATCGAAGGAGCCTTCAATTTCTTACAGTAACAAAAATCTGTAAGAAGGTTCCATTTACCTCATTGGGTGGTGGGTTTTGTTGAGCCTCACTCATCTTGTAATAACAAGCCTGCCCGTCTGGGGTAGGTCACTTTCTCTATCCAAACAAGGTCTTAAACCAAGTAATGTTGTTTTGTTTCTCTCCTTTTGCTGCAGTTTTTGTTTGAAGCAGCGGCCGCCAAACCACAAATCTTCTTGTTGTTGCAGCAAACTCACATACAACACAGACACACAACAACAAACTTCGCCCCCCCCGGGCAGCCAAATGCCGTTGTCCCTTTTTTGAAGACTCTCTATAAAAGGTGATAATCCATGCTCGTGGCGATAGCGAGACAACTTTTTTGATTTCTTAATTCCTATATTTGATTGATCGCACGAATGAAAAATCAAAAAAAGGGTTAAGGCACTGGGCCGAACAAGACAGATGTCATCGTTTAATAATAATAAAATAAGTTCAAATTGTTTTTGTGTTTGTGTGTTCGTGTTTGTGGGGCAAACCTTGCCCCAGTAATAATTTCATGATGACAACGGCTGCCCGATTGGATCTTTTTTTTTTCCTTCTTCCTCTCAATATTCATCATCATCGTCATCTGCTTCCAACTCCTGCAACTCTTCTGGTATTTTCCATGAGCCCCACGAGTCGTCTGTTGCTTGCAGCTCTTTCATTATTGTCTGACCCATAGAGTTTTGTTGGCTATCGTCTTCTTCTTGCAGGTTTTCTTCTTCCTCCTCTTCCCTTTCCACAGTTTGCTCTTCTGTGGTTTGAGTCTCACCTGTGGCATTGGCACCTTTTGGTTGGTTCTGATGCCCTTCTGTTCTTATCTTGGCCATCCCTGCAATGATCTCGTTGTCTTCTTCACTTGAAGGTGCATCACAGGAATGTTGCATCAATAGTTGAGCGACATGAGGGAATTCCTTTATCTGAGCCCACTCCAGAGCTGTTTTTCCTTTGCCACGACCGTCCCTAATTTCTGTGTTCGCGCCCTGTTCCAGCAACAACAAAACAATTTCTTCAAAGCCCTTTGCAGCTGCAACAACCGAACGGTTGGAAATGTTAGTTTGTGGAATAGATACATTTAGTGCACTAGGCAGAATACCTGCGTAATGCAAAGGCGTTCGACCATTTCTGGTCATTCGTATAGTGAGCAAAAGAGAGAATGTGATAAAGGGATAGTATTTGTTAGACGGACGCCTTTACAAATCAATAGTATGTGAGATATTAAAGAATTATGAATACCGTAGGCGGGCATTAACATTTGCACCATGTTTTAACAGGAGTCTGCAAATTCGTGAGCTGCCTTTGGAAGCAGCTGTGCATATTTAACAGAAGTCAGTTTCTGCCTTAAATGGGCAAAACATCAAACGAGAGAGCAGAGATATACCGCGATGAAGAGGTGCTCTTCGCTGCTTGGCTGAAGCATTTACATTTACATTGTATGTCTCAACGAGTAAGAGGGCAATGTTATCTTTGTCATGCTCGCATGCTGCATGCTGCATGGTAATGCAAAATAAAAAAAAGGTTAACCAAGATATTGTTAATCAGTGTTTGTAAAACGAAGCATTTAGTGAGTTCATATAATGATGGCCCGTAAGCCCTGGGATTGTGTGTGTGTGAGAGAGAGAGAGAGAGAGAGCAGAGAGCAGAGAGCAGAGAGAGCAGAGAGCAGAGATACCAATGGTGTCTCATTATCTAAATCACGGGCCTCAGGATCTGCACCACTTGAAACTAATAACTTGATGGCTTCCTCTTGTCCAGCGATAGCTGCAAAATGTAAAGGCGTTCGTCCATCTTCATCACGTACTTCTGCATTCGCTCCTGCACTTCAAGCATTCATGTGGTTAGCGCAACTAGCTTGTTTAGCAATGCAACTCGTGACTTGGAGATCAGTGTGAAAGTGGTAAAATAGCTTACCCAAGTAGGCAAGATATGATTTTGGAGCTACCTCCCTCTGCAGCAAGATGCAGTGGTGTAACCATATCCTCATCTTCAACATTTACATCAGCTGCGCAAGAGATCAAAGACAATGATCAGTTGTGAGCAGTTTCGGCCTCACAATAATCTCAAAGAATCCTACCTCCTGCATTTATCAGTAGCCGCACTATATCCTCGCTGTCTGCTAACACTGCCCTGTGCAGTGCTGTACAACTGTGCAAAGTTGGGTCAGACAGAGATGAGTACACAGTAAATAAATGAATCATGTTACCCTTCATCATCAATTAGATTTGGATGGGCAAGAGGCCTGCCCTGTCTCTTTCCCCAGTTCAAGAGCAGCCATACAACTTTGGGCAGCTTTCTTGAGGCTGTCACAAAAGAAAACAGGTCATCACTGAGATCATTTGGTGGTGGTGGGGGGGGGTGATGAATGTTATGCACCAGCCAATGCCAGCGGCGTCCAGCCGTGTTTGTCTTGTTGATTGGGGTCTGTTCCTTGGTCTAGCACATCGATGACTTCTCGCTCATTCCCAAAAAACACAGCCGCAAACAGTGGTGGTCGCTCATCGACACTCGGCGGATCCATTCCACTGCGCAGTTGGTTTGGGGGGGGGGAAGGGTTTGTTTTCTGTAATCACGACCAGAACGCACGTATGGGTTCCAATACGTACGTTCCTTTTCACAATCTTCGTTGTAAGACTTGTTGTTTACTTACTTTGGTGCCCATACCAAAGATCACAACCCAAAAAATACCGTGCTCTCGAGCTTGGCCCTTATGTGGATGTCATCAAAGATTTGGGCGACCTGGCAGTGCTGCCACCAGAGATTGTTGAATACGTGCTCTCTTTCTTGGAACCTCACGACCTTTGCCCTGTTTATGCGTTAAATCATAGTTTCAATGTACGAAAATCCCCCCACCCACGAATCACATCTTGTTGATACATTCCACAACAGCACATCATTATCAGCATTTTTAAACAAGCATGCATGAGCAGCCCTTTCTTTGATCAAAGAAAGCAAGCAAATATGGAGTGTAATTTCAACTGGAAGGCCTTCTACTTTCAACAACACAAGGTATATTTATTTGTCGTTTTGTGAGAGGGGCATAGTCGCAACTCTAATCTTCTAGCGCTCTTCTTGTGGCCAGTTGGGCTGGAAGTTGAGCACCAGCCCACGCATGTGTGGAGAAGGGCTCATTGTGGACAAGAATCAAATCAGTCTTACAATAAACCCAAACTATAAGGGATTTGCCACCATGCATCGGGCAATGACCCAAAGGTGATTGATGCTGCAGCACACATTGATCATCCCAGCGCAACCCTGCCCACTAAAACATCCTCCATGTCCTCTTTGTTCAGAGGCATATGGAAAGGCAAACACCAGTTCCGAGTCAGAGTGATATCACTACAGAGCAATACAGGTGCACTTCTTGAGAATCTGTTCTCTGCTCTTTCTGTTCCCTGTTCTCTCTCTCTCTCTTCACACCCATCTTCATTAATCTCTATTGTTAGGTGTGTCGTTTGGGGTATGTGGAGCCAGCATAGCGCCTCACGGGGAAACTTGGCCCTGCACTCAAATATGGGCTGGAGATGGTACCCTAAACACCCACCCTGACAGCACGATTGTTTCACAGGGAAGGTATGTTATGCCCTCACCCAATTTATCTGTTGCGACATTCTCTCCAGAGCCCACGGTCACCAGCACCACATCTCTGCTCTCTCTGACAAATTATCTATAGAATCAAAGGATCAATAGCACAAGGCAGTGTTGTTACGGTGGAGCTCGATGTCGAGAACAAAACGGTTGTCTCTCCCTTCCATCCATTTTCCTTGTTCCCTTTCTTTCCCATCCATGTTCTTACTTGCACAAAAATTCTTCGTCACGAAAAGGTGAGCTTCCTCGTCGACGACGTGTGTTGGGCAACGGTGGAGAATGTGGCGCTGCAGTCCAGAGAGAAGTGGCACTTCTTCATCGGCGTCAGGCCTTCCTCTCATCACAAGCACACAGTACTCGAAGTGGTATTGTGAGACTAAAAATGTGATTGTCATTGTACAATTATACACAAGTAAGCGGGCACTGCTATGTTACATACAGGCTCCTTTCATCAGGTGGCGCAAACAATCTCCTTCAGTTCTTCTGGCTGCTGGGGCTGGGCTTGTTTGCGTGCAGGACACGACGATGGGCAACTGCGGCGGCCAGGAATAAGAACTGCTATGATCTTATAGACCCAGTAAAGGCAGATGTAAACAGCCACGACGAGCACAAGCGTGACAGGCCAGGTGAGCATCTTGATAATGAGCAGCTCCAAGAGCTCAAAGTATCCAGAGATCATCGCCACGAGCCACTGGCCCGTATTGAACCAGCAGTATCTGAAAGTCTGAAAGTAATCCAGCACGCACTGCCTCACCGTGTTCACTATCAGCCGCATCAGTGCAAAGAGAGGCCTTATCCATTGCTTGCTGTCTTCATCATCTATCTCATAAACTTCACCATCAGCATCATCAACCAAGCTTTGGTCGGCATCTGCATATGTAGCATACTGCAGATGGGGAGACAAGATGTAAGAACTAGCAGAGGGGGCAGGAAGTTGTTGATCTTCTAACCTGGCTAAGTTGTGTGAACAGAATGACAGACAACACTACAACGAGCAGATATGGCCACAGCTTTCGTCGTTTGCTGACTGTCTTCTTCTTCGTTTGCAGTCGCCGTGACTTCTTGGGAAAACCGTCGATCTTTCTAAGGATTAGACAGTTTCCCAAGCTGGAAACACATACTTCGTGCTCCTGCTGCTTGCTCAGTGGGACTATACTCTTTGTGACACTCTGATCTCCACCTTCAACATCCTGAGGCAATAGGAATCTGAACTCTTTTGGCAGGTTCTCCACTCTTTGATCCACCATTCTCTTCCGCACTTGCTGGACGCTTGTGCTGGACCTTGAAGCTGAAGGCAGGAAGATACAACCTAAAGGCTTTCCTCTGTCGCCTTCGAGAACAACCTGCAGAAAGTCATGAGCATCCATATTTGTTGGTTCTTTTGTAAACTGAAACAGGTTAGGTTTGTCTTCGTTGGTCCCCAAAAGAACTCCCAAGATTTCCCCCCCCCCCAAAGGGTGTCCACTCACCAAACAGAGGCATAATTTCGTATATTACCCCCCCCCATGGTGTTTGAGACATTTCACCAATGCAAAACAAGAATAAATAAACATCTGTTTTGTTAACAAAACACCAGAAGAGCAGAACGGTGGTGGACCTTATTATTCGAAGGATTAGTGTGGCAGTCAAGCCAAACTAATAGCCGCCCTGATCTCCAAAGATGCTCGCAATCTTGTCGTTGTTG
>CDFI01106458.1:1000-19674 GCA_000826405.1 Acanthamoeba divionensis | reverse complement strand
AATGTGGCACCAGCATGAAACATAAAGCATAGAGAGAACATTTTCCAACATGTTAGGGGCACTTTAATTATTTTTCTAATAACGAGTTAAGGCGCCACGTGAGAGCCATATACGTAAGTAAACCTTTCATCTCGCTGGGGCACGTGAATATATAGAAATAGAAATATTATATTAGATGTGCTCCACCAGGACCTTCCCGAGATGTGTTCCAGAAGCTTTCCAATGCACAACAACCGTGCCCCATAAAAGAACAGCTGGCCTGTGTGCTCTCTTTTCAACATTCAACAACAACCTCTTCAAACAAACATTCTTACAGTATGGCCAACGTGCTAGTCGGTAAAGTCCTTCTCCCCCTCTTTTTGTTGTTTCTTTAATTATTATCATTCTAACTTCTGGCCATCCTCACTCTTATTCTTCTTCCCAGCATTCTACTCTACCTATGGTCACAACTTCAAGATGGCCCAGGCCATCGCTGATGGTGCAAAGGAGGTCTCTGGTGTCAATGTGCGCTTGACCCGCGTGAAGGAGACTTTACCTGAGGAGGTTCTCGTCAAGATGGGGGCTCTTCAAGCCCAAAAGGCATTTGAAGACGTGCCAGTGGTCACTAATGACGACTTGCTGTGGGCAGACGCCATCATCCTTGGCTCCCCCACACGTTTTGGCAACGTGACCGCGCAGATGAAGACTTTCCTCGACTCCACAGGAGGCCTTTGGGCTACAGTACGCTTTACTGCTTTTCTTGTCCCCATCTCTTCTTGTGTGCTTGAGCCAACCCTGTGGCCTTTTTTTTCCTTTCTGCACTCACCTAATAGGGTGCCTTGGTTGGTAAGATTGGGTCCGCATTTGCCAGCTCCAACACTCAGCACGGAGGACAAGAGACAACCATCATCTGTGGGTTCTTGCCTTTCTTCCTTCACCAGGGCATGCTCTATGCAGGTCTGCCCTACAGTTTCCAGGGCCAGATGAGAGACGACCAAATTACTGGTAAAGCAGCAAACTCTCTTTTTCTAACACAACTTGAGGGTATATGTGATTCCTAATCTTTATCTTTGTGTCAGGTGGCTCACCATACGGAATCACTACAATTGGGGGTGGCAATGGGGCCAGGCAGCCATCAGATAACGAACTGGAAGGAGCTAGATTCCAAGGCCGCCATGTGGCAAACGTAGCTGTCAAGACTTCTGGCAAGTCACAAGCTCAACTGCAGCAGTAGGAATCAATATTCTGAACAAACAAACATACCCTGTGTGGTGGGTTATTGTTTAACAAGAAGTAAATTGGTTATCCATCTGTAAAACAAACACAGACCAACCAAACAATTACCACACCAAAAACAGCACACTTTGCAATAAAGAAATATCATCAACCAAGCAAAAATCTAAGCGTTCCGCACAATTCAGAACGATCTAGATAGATCCGTAAACGTCCCGTGCCAATTTATTTTCCTTGAAAACCTCGAAATTTCTAAGTAAAACTGGAGGGGGGGGTACGCAATTACACAGAAATTGACTGTCCTGTGTGGGAGGGCAGTGGTGACCACCAGGTCCAGTCAATCTAATCACAGTTAAAACAACAACAAAGGCCCCTTTATTTTTGGCTCTGCATGGATAATGATGGAGAGCAGCAAATGGACGATATTGTAGGCAGCTGCAAACATACCGAAACCCAAGATGGTTTTGATCAAGGGTACCTTTTTATTGCATCTTCCCCCCCCCAAAGCTTTTCTGAGCATGAAACATTCGAAGATTTTATTGTGTGCACACTCAGACGGTACCCCCTCAAAATACGGTATGTTTGATTACTGATTTCCCAAATCAAAGGTTGTTTCTGCCTCAAACGGCTGAACAAACTGGCCAAGTGATGCGAGTGTCCATGCCCTACAGTGCCAAAGTCAAATTTGTTACTAACGCATCTTCTGGAGCTGCGCCTTTGAAATCTATGCAGTCCAGCCCTGAACTTACCTATGCAAATGCATTGCCTGTGCCAGCAATGAACTCTGTACGACAAAGTGCCTACGAGGAGGCCCTAGATGGTCAACAAGAACCTTTGCAAGACATGACCAAAGAGTTTATTAAGAGTATGATTCCTTGCTCTGCTTCTCTCTTTCTCTCTTTTGCAGCAGCTGCTGCTTAAACGGCCTCTCGTTCGTGTATACGCGTGCTGATTCCGTGTTATGTTATCATTGTCTTTACACAGCTCTGGAAGAGTTAGAATGGATTGCTAGAACAGACTTTGAAGCGGACATTACTGAGACAGTTCAACTGTTTCTTCACAAACTATTGATGCACGAGGAAATCCGCTACGCCATTGCTGTGTCCATAGATCAGTTCTTGATCTCCTCTTCTGTGTTGCACTCCCATTTGGAAGCCGCAAGAAATGGCCAGTCTTCAAATAGAGTATTGAACCAGACTAGCTTGGATGAACACAAGAACAGCGTGCTGGCTGAAGATGAGCATAGCAATTTTGAAATCTGTGCTAATGCACCCGACAAACACATGTATAATTCTGATAGTGTTCTTTTGAGATCTGTGCGGCATACTGGAGCCAACAGCAATGACAACAACAACAATGCTGAGGAACATTCATGGCGCTATGTAAGGAAATCAACACGAGACAGAGAACCGGGCCTACCTTCTCAAGAAATTAACAGCAAGCAAACGAACCAGTCAGGCGGCCTTGATAAAGATATAGAAAGGAAAAACAATAAGGAGTCAGAGAGCCCTGCCAAAGGGATCATTGTGAGAGGTTTAGACATACAATATTTGTCAATCAAGTTTAAGAGGCAGAGATTCAACAAAGCCAGGGAAGAGCTCGTACTGGACAAGATTGCTCACTATGCCGCAAGAACCAAGAGTACAGATGGGAGCGGTGAGGTCAGAGATCTCATAAGAGAGATGGGTAAGTGAGAGTTCAATGGACGTGTGTCTTACATTTTCTAACAATGTATTTGATCCTTCCCTCAATATTTGCAAATTAGTGATTGATATTATGCGGCAGTGGAAGATTGATCCTTCACTCTGTACGAAATTTATCAAGGAAACCGTCACAAAAAAATATGAAAGCTTTGTGTCACGGAAAGCATCTGCTCTTGGTGACATTGGAAAGAAGTTAGACTCCCTTCTCGTTTTTAAGAATA
Organism: Acanthamoeba divionensis; assembly: GCA_000826405.1. NCBI lineage: Eukaryota > Discosea > Longamoebia > Acanthamoebidae > Acanthamoeba > Acanthamoeba divionensis. The sequence continues at coordinate 16,538 of CDFI01106458.1, read as the reverse complement.
TTTTATTGTATGGCCTTCCTTTACCTATTCTCTGATTTTAACTGTGTCTCATTCAGGATGTTGCCGTTTTGGGGTGCCACAATAATAACATTAGGAGTCACTCTCTATTGTGCCCTCAAGGACTCCTACATACAGGTATGAGGCCCTCAGTGTTATTATGCTTGTCTATTGTAAGAAAAGTCACTTACTTCCATAATTTTGTTCATCCTTTCCACTGTACACTGGTAGATTGTTGATAATTACTTCCGCTGGCGGCAACCTTTGCTGTCAAGACTCCTAAACCCTTCCTACTATGGAAGATTGGGAGAGGCATGCTTTTCTAGTTTAGTCACAGCTGCCAGGAGAAACTACGAAGAGAAGAAGAATTTTTTGAGATTCATTTTAGAATGGGAATTTGGAAAATTTAGGCTAGGAGTTGATGGGGCTAAAGAAATAAAAGGAAAGAGATGGAAACGCATTAATAGAGAAGGAGAAGAAAAAGGTGAAATAATGATTGGCATCAATAGCAGAGATGACGACACCGATGAAGAAGAGGAAGAGGACACAGAGACACAACACAACAAAGGAATGGAAAGAAAACATGAGAAAACAGGAGTAAAAGAATGGAGTTCTGATGATTTAGTTGCTCACTGGATGGGCATATTCAAGTTAAAAAAGAATCTTTGTAATGCAAACAAATACTTTACAGTCAAAGATGATGTTCCAGTCACACCAGGCAGAGAAACTGTTATCAAGTCTCCCATCATGAATGATTTAAGGAACAGTAGAGATGCTGGAGACGAGAAGAGTGCAGGGAAAAGTAAAAGAGAAAAAACAAAATTTTTGGGAGGTTTGTAGCCCATTCTTGCACTTGTGTTCCTCCTTTTTAACTTTATTTACTTTAAGTCTTTGACTTGTCTTTTGACCGACACTTCAATGCACTATTCTCACCAATATCATTTCGCTTTTTACAGAGGTCTCTAATTTGGGAGAAGATGATAAAATGTCACGACTCTTTGCTTTGGCAGATAAAATACGCCAGCATAGAAGGAAAAAACCTTGGGCACTTTATCTCCAGGTCTCATTCTTTCGATCGCTTTTCATTAAATGCTGTCTTTTCTAACTTTATTGCGCTATAGGAAGTGACACAAAGGGAAGACAGTTGTACTGCAATAACAAAATCACAATACCTTACAGAAATAATAAGGTGATCGCCCACTTCTGCTCCACCAAACAAGAATACAAAGTGACTCTTCTTTTATACACTGTTTAGGCAGCATGGCATTTTACCAGAGCTTAGGGGTAAATTTTGGCAGGGTCTTAGTGGTGCTAACAACAATAAGAACCTGTTTTCTTATCAGTCTATCCTTCTTAATTGTACAAGAAAAACCAAGCACACTGAACAGATTGAAAAGGTAAGTTGTTATGGTTGCCTAGCTTGAACGCATCACGTCCTGTAATTTTGTTTCTCCATATTTTAATGCCTGTAGTGATGTTGTGTTCTCTGTGTTTATCATATGATTTCTTTGGCCATACCTGCAGGATTTACAACGTACCTTTCCTGGAAATGAGAACTTCCAATCGGGAGAGGGCATTGCAGCACTGCGCCGTACCCTCACTGCATACTCTTGGGTCAATACAGGTACCTGCGTTGATATTCGTTTCCTTCACTGCAGCGCTGATAAACATTTAATAGCCGTTAATCCAAATTGCTCTTACGTAACAGATGTGGGATATTGCCAGTCAATGAATTTTATTTGTGCATTGCTGCTTCTTTATATGGAAGAGGAAGATGCGTTTTGGATGCTCATGACTATTATAGAGGTAACTCAGTGCAACAGTCTTTGATATCTTTGTCACTTTCACAACTGTCTAAAAGTCTCAAAAGGCGATGAAGGTATTGTGTTATAAGTTTTAATGTTAATTGTGCTTATTTCATGTATTAGGATATCCTGCCTCCAGACTTTTACAACATGTCAATGCAGGGCATTATTGTGTATACCCAAATCTTCATGGAACTATTGCATCGTAAGTTACCAAAAATTGGGTCTCATTTGCAAGCCCTTGAAGGTACACTTATTTCTTTTGCATTACCGAAGGGAGTGGGTTTTCTTATTCTAATTTTCTGTTTTCTACTAGTGGATATTTTACCAATACTTCATCATTGGTTTCTTTGCCTTTTTGTCACAGTGCTTCCATTAGAGGTATATCGTAAATTCTTTTGGCTCGGAGATGTTTTGGCTGATCACTATTATTATTATTTTCACAGGTTGTTGTTCACGTTTGGGATTGTTTATTCAATGAAGGACCACATGTTTTGTTTAGAGTTGCTTTGGCACTTCTCAAACTAAATGAGCCGCTCATTATAATGACGAACGATGATGCTGATACCTTCTTGTTGATCAAAGAATTGCCCCAACATGTTGATAAGAGAGAGTTAATGGAGCTAGCCTTTGCAAAATCATTCATGAGAGGTATTTTCTTTTCATCCAAATCGAGGCAGATTGCATTCTAGCATGTCTAAATTTATACACTATGCAGGAATTAAGAAAGAAAAAAACAGATTAGAATACCTGTTCCGTGAACAGACGCGCAGCAGTTCATCGAACTTGTCAGAACTGAAAAGAGGATCAAGGACGATGAAAAGCAAGGAGTCATCTAGAATGTTTATTGACAGAGCAAGGCATTCCCGTTCTCATTCAGAGTCAACAAAGCACTCAAATACTATCACTCCCAGTCGAGACGCTTCGGAAGTACCACTAACAAAAAAGGGCACCTTTAAAGCACTATCGTCCCGAGACTTGACTACAAACCGTGGAAAGCTACACACTCCCCCAAACCTTATAGGTATTCTTGTTTGTGGTATTGTGCGTGTAATGTCCTGGTTTCTAAAGGGTCTTTACTTTTGTCTAGGAGAGAATCAAAATAGTGAGCAAATGAAGCCGAAGAATTTGGAATCGTTCACAAATAATCATGAGTCATCTGGTTCTGGTTCATTTCTTCCTTCGATTCCTTCTGACAGACTTTCCTCGCTGACCCCACTTTCCACTGCTCCTGCGGAAGGGAATTCCATCCCTGACCCTCCTTCTGTGCCCCCAAAGCTATGGTCTCCTGGATCAAAGTCTAGGATTGTAAGCAGAAAAGTTGATCCAAAGACCTATCATGCCCTTAGAGAAAAGTGGCAAAACGAGATAAAGAAAAAAGAAAAAGATGAAGATTCAGCAACAGAACAGCTGGATAAAGAAACTATTGAAGAAGAAGCAGAAGAACAGGAACAAACAACAGAAGAACAGGAACAAACAACAGAAGAACAGGAACAAACAACAGAAGAACAGGCATATGAAGTAACACCAGAGGAAGAGGAGATAAGAAGCCAAATTCAACGAAGAAGAAGTAAAAGAGAGGAATCATGGGAAGAAAAGGAATTGAGACTAAAACTATTGATGGAGATGAGAGATGGTTCTGGAAGTGAAGCGCAAGGACGGCAAGACAATGCAAAGGAGCGAGAGAAAGGCCAGAGACAATCAATGAGCGAGAGAGACCTGAAAATCGAAGAGAGAAGGAACAAACTGAAAAGATTGTCAGAAATGAGGAAAGAACGGATGACAGGGGCAGAAAAAGAAGGCAAAGTGGCCAAGGAAGAAGCTGTGGAAGAGGAAAGGGAAAGAAGATTGAGGTGGCTAGCCGATGTAAAGAAGAGGGAAGGGGAAAAGGCTCAGAAGAGAGGAAATAGTGCGAAGGTGGTGAGCAGAGGGTACCGAGAAATCAAAGATAAGAGATCATCCGTTCCCCTTCCACAAGGAAGAAACAAGGAAAGAGAGCACCAAAAGAGCCAAGAAGAAATCTTCCACCACCATCATCGCCCAATCCTTAGCTCAGATGTACAAAACCATTTCAGTGTTCCACACAACGGCCCGAACAAGAGGACGAAGAGAGACAGAGAATGCAGTTTTATTGAGGAATTGGATCCTCAGTACGCGAAAGACAGGCTCAGGCTCTCGCTTCTGTTGAGCTCACAAAGTGTCAGTGTGGAAGTGGAGCGGGCCAGGAGCAGCCTGGAAGCAGACCGCCGAGTGTCCCGCTGCGACATAGCACGTGTAACGGGTGCTGGTGATGTTCATTCGTCTGCTGCACTGGGAAACACTATCACTTCTCAGGGCTCTGAATGAGTCCGCGCAGGAGTGGGGCGACATTGATTGATTGACGGATATCGGCTGCGGTTTCTTCATTTTGCCTTTGGGGGACAAAAGAAGGACTATATTTAAACACTGTGTTAAAAAGAAAAAAAAGGAGAACAAACAGCAGCCAGAGAGGAATATGGGATTTTCATTTAATGATGCATTCTTTTCTCGTGGCTTATCAGGCCTACCACTCATCAGGACAAAAGGATGCAAGCAAGCAAAGGAGCTTAAAAACGCAATTTGTCACTGAGAGATCCAAGGAAGCATTGGCGCAAAATGGGGCGCTGTGTGTGGAGTGGAGGAATTTCACCAACCACACACCCCAAAGTGACTTGACACAGACTGTGGGACAGCAGGAGACTCCACTCGTCGATCCGTGCACAGAAGACCAAACTAGGCTACCACAAGGCCCCAACAGCACAACATTGCAACAACAAAAAAAAACTAACAAACGTGATCGCAGGTTGTCCTCAGCTTCTGTTTTCTTCATTTAAGGTGGTCGTTCCGGGCCCTTACTTGAAAACCCGCAGCCCATCAGCGCTCAGTTGGCACGTGCGCCCGTCGACCAATGGCGAGCGCCGTCACTCAGAGATTCGGACGAGATTTTCTATAAAAGCGGACTTTTACCCCGCACGGTCGTCCCAATCTGCCGCTGTCAGGCCTAATGTGCACTTCGTCAATTTAATTAATCTCCAATGGAGCAAGAAGAAGTTTGCAGACGACACGCTGCACCACCACACTGCCACCAACACACCCGACGGGAGCATCAAAATAGCAACAACAGTTTATCGCTAAGTCACCTTTTTAGGATCCTGCTCAGCCACAAGCCGACAAGGCTCTTTTTTAAAGGTCACATCAGCATGGCATCATTTACCTATTTCTTCTTCCTTCTTCTCTCCTCGCCAGCACAACAATACAATACACATACACACTTTAATTATTCAAAAGTGCTCTTGCGATCATCGTGTGCGTGAGAGAGACAGACAGAGAAACAAGCGAACAACAGAATTGGAAGGCCATCATGACTACCCACAGATTTTCGTGGCAAAGCGACCTTTGCTTCTTGCTGGAAGCTGCCAACCAGGTGGAGACAGAATCGGCCAAGGCTAGATGTGAAGCAAGTCATCTTGCAGTATCTGCGACGAACGCCAGCAGCAATTCCCTGTATAAACTATCTATGCAGTTCTTGTTAAATCCTGAGCCAGCCGTGCCCATGTATCATTTGCCGGATTCCACAACAAAAGCCACTCCAGCTCGGCCGATGAAAAGGCAACGACGCGGTCAGCAGGAACACTTCCTTGCACAGAAAGGAGAGGAAAACACTAGGAGACCACATCAGCTGCAGCAGCAGCAACAACTGCCACAAGGACTCAAAAATGAGCCCAACAAACAAAAATGGGACAACTACCACGAAAGCCTTTATTGTTCTAAATTGTTCTTTCCCAACGCTGCTGCCCAGCGACAGCAACAACCACAACAGAAATCCACAAAGAAGAGCTCAACCACAACAAAAACAAACAAGAGAACATGCCGAGGATCGATGAATACATCAACAGCATCGTGTCAGAGTCGTGGTGGTGGTAGTGGAGATTCTTTGGTGTTCCACCACATGAAGATTTGTGGTGGTCAAGTTTTGGTGCAGGAGGAAAGTTTTGGTTACAACAACACCCAATATCAACCACCACCACAACCACAACAGCAGCCACGACAATGGGGCAGCCGTAGAAGTAACTCCCACGCTTTCGTGTAAACTGATAATAATAAACGTCTCGAAAAGGAAACACATCTTCTTGGGGTAAGGGTTACCCTCTTCTTTTCTTTCATTTTCGTTTTTCTGCCCATATCGCGCTTTCTGTCTTTGGCCTCATGTGGGTGGGCCCTTTTACCGTAAAGCTGACACACATACACTCACATATCTCTGCTGATATCGGCCACTCGTAACCAATTATCTCCTTTCTGACAATTCCTCGGATGATGACATCATTTTTCCTTAAGAGCGCTGTGAAATGGCTGTCGCCCTTTTTCCCGGAATCAATAAACATTCCTTTTTAGGTGAAATAATCAAGAAACCATTCCCCTTCCTCCGTTCCTCCATTCCTCTTCCTCCGAACATCTCTCCCTTCTCTCCCTTTCTCCGTTCCCTCTTCCCTTTGGCCAGGTGTGTGTATCAGAACCACCGTCGACTGCCCAACTGCGCAACCATACTCCCACAACTCTCTTTACCTTATGTGAGGTAACCTTTATTGTGTGTTCTGCTCTCCCTCTCCCACTGTGGCACACGTAGGAGGGGTAGTGTTGTTCTAAGCATAGAGCAGTTGTTTCTATCTTGTCTCACACATGAAGCCAGAGATGACCCTCACCGGAGAAGAGCAGGAACAGACTCAGGCAGCCAGCTTGCTTGTTGGGCTTGGCAAGAGAAGGAAAGATTGCTCCCTCTCCTCCTCCCCCGCAGCTGAGCGCTCAGTTTATCAACCGGAGATGAAGCAAGGAGCCACTATGATTGTTTCCTCTCATGCTGCAGCAGCTGTTGGAAGACCGCCGATACTGCCTTCCATTCGTGAGGTTCTTGGATTGAATGTGCATGCAGGCAGGCAGCACTTGCCTAGTTTTAATTATTTTTGTAATGCCCCACCACTGCTGATGGGAGATGGAACAAGCCTGCCGCATACACTTAACAGCAACAAATTCCTCCACACCAACCAACTTCATTCTCAAAATGCAACTGCGTCACCTGTCAGACTTCCTTCAACAGATACTTCGTCCTTTCATTGCCACGTTGACACTCTTCCTGCCACATTACAAGAGAACAAACAGAAAAGGACACACTCTGGCCCAACAACTCTTTCCTTGTATGGTGAATCTGTAAGGAGATGCTCCTCCTCCTATTTGAGCCACAGCATGTCTTCTGGTTTTGAGGCCAATCAAAAGGTGCAAAAGAGGAAAGAAGTTGCTTCTTTCAAGCCTACAAAGTGCAGCCAAGTGAAGAGGCAAAGGAAAGATAGTGAGATCGGCCCACCAGCTTCCTCAAACAGAAGACACAGTGGAGGCGCCATCCAATTCTGCATGGAGAATCCTTTTGTGATGCAGCATGAAGGCATTGCATTTGCAACTCACTCACCAGCAATCAGAATAGACGACACACGAAGAGAAACCCATCATTCACCACCACCCATGCAAACAACTGCAGCAAGAAATGCTCCTCCACGAAGTGCCAGAAGAAAAACGTCTTTCACATTTCACACGCTGGAATTCTCTGACAATGGGAGCCGTCTGACGAACAGTATCTCTTCGCAGATCTGATTGTCACCCCCCCCCCTCCCTGGGGTACCTGTACAGCTGGTGTAATATAAACCTGTACAAATGTCCTAACATAATATATATATATATTAAAACCACATAGAAAACCATGTAATAGTAAATTTTGGTTGACCAGAAAGGAGGAAAGAGATTTCTCCCTCCCAAAAATCCAATGTCTATTGTTCATAATTGTTAGTCGGTGGCTATGGAATTGTTGAGGGTTAACAATCAGGAATCAAGAAGAATTTGCCTTTTTGTTTACAAATAAATTATCCATGAAAGAATTGCTGCTGTTACAACACTTCATTACGTCTCTTCTAATCAACTCACATATACTACTCAACCCTTGCACACACCCAACCTGGAGTAGCGCATCAACTGCAGCCCCAGAGAGACAGGCTCCTATGCAAAAGGAAATTGAAGAATTAGCACAAACACATAAGAAACTGTCTAGGGGGTGGGTGCATGGTTACAGGAAGCTCCCCTTCAATGATCCAGTGGCCTTCTGTTGTCTTTGAGGCGAAGAAGTGCCTGGTAAACTTCCACCGAAGGCGCTCATCCCTTCAATAGATAGACCCAGGTAATATTAGCTATCAAATCCCAGACGGCCAAAGTGTAAGGCCCTAACCATACTATCTCTTTGCCTGCATTAATAGTTTCGTACCTTGTGAAGAATTCTCTGTCTTGTTCGTCCCAGAGGTACTCAAATTCAGGTTGCATAAGGGAAAAATCTTGCAGCTTGATCTTTGGGTCGCCATCTTTATACCATAGCATCACCACTCCATTCCAGACCCCTTTCGTAAAGAAAACAGTTATACTTACATTAGCCACCAGACTTGGTGATGAAAATGATTTGGAAGGTCTCACCAGAGCCAAACCCAAATACTGGAGGCATTTCCGAGGGATCTCTATCCTTCCATGATATTCTGAAGGGTTTTAGAGTTTGACCATTCCAAACGTAGGTAACATTGACTGGATATTGACTATACATGACCCCGTTCTCGCTGGTGAGCTCCCCTTTAGTGAAAAGAAGAGTGATAAGACCCTCATCCCTACAAGCCTTCCCCCAAGAATGATAGACCTGTTTTAGCATTATAGGACCACTCCTCATCAAAAGAAGATTTCAGGAAAGCCCCCTTGAAGCCAAGGAAGTATCTTGACCTCAAAAAAGACAGCTGACAGAGAAAGAGATGGATGCACCAAGTTAGCTCATCATAGGAACACTAAAAAGGAATAGGTACTATGCACCTTTTCTGTTGTTGTCAACATAGACTTGTCTTTCATGCCATCAATAGCCAATAGCCATTTCACATTCTCCTAAAGTTGAGGGATGTTGAGAAATTAAGAGCAATGGAGTCCAAGGGATGGATTTGGCTATACCTGAGAAGAGGAGGTGGCCAGCACTATCCGCTTCCCTGATGCCAAGCTGATGGTAATGGACTCTTGTCCATCCTTCTGACTTCTCTCACTATCCACTCCTTTAAAAACAATTAGGTTGACTCTAAACTCCATTGGAAGAGCCATGTAACCAATGTACCTATTGAAACAATCTCAGCTACTTGTACTTCCTCAGCCACCTTCTCACTCTTCAGATAATACAAAATCAAAGAGAGGAATCAGTAGGTCTGTCCAGACTAGTATAGCATTCTTCAGGGGGGCCTCTCTAGTTCAGACTTACAGTCTCAGTTTTGTAAATTCTCAAGTTATTCTCATCAAGAGTGCAAAGCACTTTTTTCCATCTCTTGTTATACCTGAAGAAGGGAAAGAGTTGATCAGAATCTTCTCATCTTTTAAGGGACTGTGAATGGCACTTACCTCACGACCTCTCCGCTCATGTATGGCCTCTTAATTCCCTCTCTCAGTCGCTCCACTATACAAAGACAGATAGATAGATATAGCTCTACCAGTCAGCACCCCTGTCTATAGACAGGATGGTAATTGGATGGTAGGGAAGGATAGAGTACCTCGAGAGATGTAACTCTCAGAAGAGATATTAAAGAAATCATTTGTTTGTTCTGAAGTGGAGAGTCGGTCGGCTGCTTGAATGAGCTCTTTGAACTTCTCAGAATGAGCCTTTGTGATTCCTGCTCCACCTGCACATACAGTAAGCCTTCCACTTATTCCCCAGGATATCTTCTCAGAGTGCACTCTCTTTAGTTGTGGTTTTAAACTTACATGCAAGCTTGTTTATACTTTTGGTACGTTGTAGGTAGAGATGCTTCCTACGGTCTCCTGAAAGCCTTGAGCCTGTTGGGAGTAGACCATAGATTCCGGCCTCCATCTTTTGGTCTCCCCGCTCCTTTCCTTCTTCAAAGAGCCCTGCAGCGGTTCTCCTTCTCCTTATGGGAGGTCCTATAATGGTGAGTCTATCTCTTTGCTTATCTTTTTCTTTTTCTTTCTCTTCTGTTCCTCTTTCATCCACTCCTTCATACTTTTCTGCTTCTTTGATTATCTGTTCATAATTCTCAAAGATCATAACTCTTCTGTGTTCATTGCTGTTGACATAGACGTGACCTGGAGTAGATGGAAATGGATCTTGAGCAGAGCTGTCTCCAAATTGAATTTGAGGTGAGCTATCTGTTTGATCTGAATCAATTGGAGAGGTGAGGGCAGGAGGAGATACTTGGGAAGGACTCAGATCAGTAACAGGAGACACAACAGTTATGTGATTACTCTGGGCTGTGGATTGTTGAAATTGAGTTGGTGGTGAAGGTGAAGGTTGAGAAAGGAGAGTGTTTGAAGGATGAAATGTGAAGGACGACGATCTCTGAACTGACACATTTCCAGAAGGGGGTGAAGAAGATGGGGAAACGGAGGTGGCTGAACTGAAAGTGTTGAGGGCTCTCCTCCTTAGGGCCAAAGATAAAGGGTTTGGTTGAATATTTTGTGGCAAGTTGGCCTTGCCCATCATCTCAAACTTATTGATGATGTTGTCCAGTTTACGTGGGGCCCTGGAGCTCTTGATATCTTCAGTATGATCTAGAGATTGTGCCTCTGTGGCGCCCCCCACAGAGTTGCTCTTCTCCTCTTCCTTGCAAGATACATCAGGCAAATGGTTTTGACCAAGAGATGGGGAAGAGAGGCTGCTCCCACCTGACCACGAGCAGTTAGTAACTTCATTCTCTTACATGGCCAGCAAACAAACTTCTCTCATCTAATGACTCTCCCATTCCATTTGTGACAAGACAACTTACCACTGGTCTCTGGAGGAGAGAATTCGTTTGGAGACTGTTTGGGAGAAGGTTGGTATTGGTTGGAACCAATGGTCCTGGGAGAGGTCGCAGTAGACATCCTTGGTGAGAGTTGGCTGGGAGCAGTCTGCCTTGGTGAAGAGACTGGAGACTGCTTGGGGGAACTCTGGTTCTGGGAAGTTTGCACTGGAATAACTTGAGCCAGTTGAGTAGCAGGAGAAGGGGTCTTTGAAAGCAAGAAATAAGAACCAGAGAGATCTGTTTGTAGCATTTTGTCCACTGAGAAAGTCATTCTCACTTTATGCAGAGTGTTCCCTATGGCAATGAGCTTGTTCCACGTATCTGTCTGAAGGATATACCTTTTTACAATCTGAATCTTGGCCTTGACCTCCCACATGATATAGTCTGTGCTCTTCCAGAACGCTATCAGCTTTTTCTTGTCGGCTGGTGAGCCATGGAGTGGTTCCTCAAAGGTCTTTTCCTCATAAATTACCCTTCCAGTAGGAAATGGCTCCAAGATCTATTGAAACTTGTGAGAAAAAGAAAAAAGGAGATGGTGCAAGTGTGAGGGCTTGCATGAATACTCACTTGTCTGATTTCCAATAAGCTGGCACAATCTTCTCTCTTTGAGGAGATGTCTTCAACGCCGTCAATGAGCTCTGTGTCTATCTCCATGATGTCCACCCAGGTCAAAATGTCTTCTATAACTTGGCATATGATCCTTTTCAGATCATTGAGCTCTTCTATTGTGGGAGACAGTGAGGGCGGATCGTTGTGTTCCCTTGGAATTTGTGTGTATGGGGATGAGGAAGGTGAGGGGGCTAATGTTTGTCCTTTTGCTTCATTCGATCGTCTTAAGACCCTTTCTGGGAACTGATTGGGAATTGACTGTTGTCCTAGCTGAGGAGGAGAAGGAGGAGGCCCCAAACAGGGGGGCAAAGAGAAGGGTATATGGTTTGTATACATCAATCTTTTGCTCTCTACAAATTTTAAACCAAAAAGAAGAAGAAGAAGACCAGTTTTTTGAAGAATCTTGGTTTGTAACATAGTTTGCCGAACAGTTGTGAGGTCGACACAATATCTATAAAAGGAAATAACTGGAAATAACGGATATATTACATTTGACCTAATTTTGTTAATAATAATTTAATATTTAAAGCTTTGTTGCGTTGCAGTCAACCCTCTGTTATCATATCTCGTACAGCTGCCCTGTTGGGTTCGAAGAAAGAAGAAGAAAAAGAACACCAGCAAAGCAAGAAGAAAGCCAAACAATGGTTCTACAAAAAGCAACTTGCCCACAGATGATTGCATTGGTTGTCTATTGAACCGTGCCTTCTTGCACCCCCCAATGGCCCCTGTGGTGCTCTCACGTTACCACCCGCGGCGCCATTGTTGTTGCCAGAATTAGAGCAGACAAAGGGGGATCAAGTGGGGCCCTGTTAGTTATCTCTCTTCTTCATAAGAGATAGATCAGAGTAATTATCTAATTAGTTAGTTTTGTTTTGTTTTTTTAATTATTATCATCCCTTTGACTTGCCTTGCCAGTGTCATCCGATTTTCTGGTCGACGCTGATTGGCCCAACTGACAAACGCGTGAGAGAGCGGTTGGAGAGAGCCGTTGAGTGCGTGAATCTTCTTCTTCACCGTCGTCCACACACACACACCAACATCACGAAACAATTGTATCTTCTACTGCTACTGCTTATACTACTACTTGTTCCTTTCCTTGCATGCACAGGTTACAGAAAGAGCTGCAACAGCTGCCGGGTGACATTGCTCGAAATTTTGCACTGCAGCTGCAAAGAGAGAGTGGCAGAGAAGGATCTGCAACAACAACAACAACAAGCCGGCTTGATATTGAATTTCTGCTGAACCCAAACACTGCTGCCACTGACATGGGCAGCTCTGCCTTCAGTTGTTGTTTCCCATGGGACAATGAAACACATGTGCCATCGAGCAAGTGGCAGCAGCAGCAGCAGAATGCCAACTCACCTTCTGGCAACTTCTCAGATGATAGATGTAATAGATTGCCGTCAGCGAGCGCAGAGAGCCAACAAATGAAACGAAGACTTGACTTTGAATCACAAGGCAGCCCATTGGAAGTCGACTGCCACCGTCGTCATAGTAGTCCTAAAACATCTAAAAACAACAAACGAAGAAGATGCATCAAGGAAGAAGATAGGTGGAAGCTATTCGTCGTCCATCAAACCATCACTGTACAAAATGTCAAACCCAAACCCAAGACTGTACCAATGAAGCAAACGGCAGCAAGGAAGAAGGGCTACGTGTTCCACAACGTGAGAGTTGGGGGTGGAGGCAAGCTCTGTAACGAAGACTTCAGGATGCCTACCTGATGTAAGAAGAAGAAGAAGAAGAAATTCACAATAAAAAAGGTAATTTGATTATGCAAAGAGAAGAAGCATGAACTTTCGAGAAATGCACACTGCACACGGTGCATCACTGAAGAAGAAAGACAAAATTTTTGTTATGGGAATTACTATCTTCCAAAGTCATGGAGGGCAGCGCAAATATAATGAGAGAAATATCTTTCTATCTGCTGATGCAAGTTGTGTTCATGATCTTGTGCTGGAATTAGAGACTATCTACATATGTACTAGAAAATAATATAACAATATATGCCCTCTCTCCATTATGTTTTTTCTTTACAGTTACCAGTCTGCTGCATTGGAATAGTCCCAGTCCTCCCCGACGTTAGGTGGAGGAAGAAGCGAAGGCGGCAGGTTTGGATGAGAGAGCAGAAACATCTTTATATCAAACTTTGGCTCTGCACATCAAAGTGGAGATGAGTGGGTGAGCAAGTGAATGTATGAGCAGAGTAAAGCATTGTTCTAGTGTTCAATCAGAGAAGAAAACCTTCGAGAAGAGGGGCCACGGAGCCAGCCACAGGGTAGTGCAGCGTGTGTGAATAGGGACAGTCAACCCCGCGTGTGCACCTGCCAGCTTTTGCAAAGGAAGGGCACAAAGGCTTTGCCTCTTCATCTACAACATCAACGCCTGGTTCTGGGAAGAGATGGTTAATTCCGCCTACATTGAAAGGGGGGAGGCTGTGGCTTGCCTTTGAAAGAGTCATAGTGAAGCTTCACGTTGAGCTTGTGCCTCTGGGAGTCAAAGTGTTTGGCTCTGTTTTCTGGGGTGTCATTGAAAGCTTTCTGGCAATAATCGCAGTAGTACTTCGACAATGGCATGATCGTTCTTCTTCTTCACTCGCACTCCGAAGCACACCTGTGCCTCTGGAATTGAAAAGAATTCATTACAATTCTAGATTTATCTAGAATTTCACATTTGTATTAGTTTTGCGTCGACATGAATGTTACACACATTAATAATTGAGTTGTGCCTTACATGGTTCCACCATGGACAATGCTTATGGGTTGTTCTTTTGTTTGTTTGTTTGTTTTCCATTTTTTTTGGTGACAACACTCATCACCCCAAACCCCAAACACATACAGACAATTTGACAAATGCAGCAAGTGGACCTTGTCCAGAAGAAGGAACAGGTCAGGCATGTAACACCCAATATCCCCCCCCCCCGAACCTCAATCCTGGAAATATCACAGGATTAATTAATGGTTTGCCTGCTTTTGCCTCTGTGTCACCCCAAAATCTAATCTTTTTTCCCCCCCTACTACTTGATTGATTTTTTAAAAAAGAGACATTTCGTTGGTCGTGTGTGAGGCATGGGCGGCGAAGATGATTTCTGCAGCACTGAGTTCTCCACGGCAGAGGTCCACTCTTTGTGGATAGCCAGCCTTGTGGCCTCCTTGCTCTCTGTGATAGGGTCCTCTTTCATGCTGCTTAATTTCTTCTTGTACGACAAGAACAAGAATCCCCTCTCAAAGCTTGTGGCATGGCTGGCGTTCGGTGACTACACGACAGCAATCGGCAATATAATTAAATCCCTCATCTTGCTTAAATTTCACGACTGGTGGACTTGGGATGTATGCGTTATTATGCGAGCGTGGTTTCAGATAGCTATAGGCAGCACCTGGTGCTACACATCAGTCATTGCTTTCTTTCTGTGGAGACATTTGCACACAAAGAACACCAGTAGGCTCACTCCCCTCCTCTAGATATACATTTCAGTTTCATGGAACAATATTCATTCCTTATCTTAGATTAAATGTTCCTCTCCCTACTTTCACCTTCATAGCCATCAGTTGGCCTCTGTGGGCTACGTTTCACATCTTCAGCTGGGGTGTGCCCTTGGCTGGAGTTATTATAATGGTATCTGGTAACTTCATTTACCAATCAACTACAACTCAGCACTGTTATCCTACTGAGCCTTGGCATGTAATCTTATGGTACGCTGCCAGTTTTATTTGAATATTCATATTGTGATTGTCAACAATCTATCAATCATTCAAGTATTCACACAACAACAGGTTTGTTCCTATAATGTTGAGCTTCCTTTGGATGCTCTTCTGTTACACAGCTATCTTCGTCAAGATCTACAAAACGAGGAACAGGCCAGGCATGGAGCGAGACCCGCTCAGCTATAAGCTGAGGAGCTTGTCTATCCGCTTCAGCTTTTATATTCTGGTGTTCTTCCTTTGTTGGTTCTTTGACATCATCACCTACCTGATCTTGTTTGTTCGGTCAAACTGCAACGTGTACATATTCACCGTCTTCTATACAGTACTAAGAAACAGTCAGGTGAGCATTAAATGACACACACACACTATCTGCCCCCCCCCCAGTCATCTCTGCTCTAGCTCCTCTCTCTGCTTCTCTGCTCTCTCTCTCTCTCTCTCACACACACACCGGGTCCTCATATGAACGTCTCTGCTCCTCTGCTCTCTCTCTCTCTCTCTCTCTCTGCCTCTGAACTCTCCATTCCATACTATTTCCCACCTCTGCTCGCTCCTCTCT
>CDFI01106444.1:0-10093 GCA_000826405.1 Acanthamoeba divionensis | reverse complement strand
TGTGTGTGTGTGTGTGTGTGTGTGTGTGTGAGCAGAGAGAGCAGAGAGAGAGCAGAGAGATCCATGCTAATAGAAGACTTCACTTGTAGACGGCATAGACACTGCAAATGACTTGAAGGAGCGCAAAACAATGAGCAAAGAAACATGGAACAAAGTAATGCATCTTTGGCAAGAGCTGGAGAACAACTTGACGCCAATAGTTGAGTCTTTGGGTTCCATTGAAATGAAATGGAACGATTTGTGGGGCAATATGTACAGGTACTGTGTTTGGTCTCTTTTCTCCTGTTTTGGTCATCTTGAGTGGAAACTACATCACACATCTCCTTTAACCCTCTTTTAGGCATGTCCATCAGTTGAAGTTATTAACGAAGGGATTCGAGGCGGATAGAGACCAATTGTACAGATCTCTAAACAATTTTTTTGTGAAACATGTAAAATACCAACAACTGGTGAGTCTTACTAGATCATTACAGAATCAAGCTGGCCTCAACCTAACCACAACACAAACTGAATTGTCTTTGTTTGTCTAAACAGTATTTAATGGAACTAAGCATATATCCTCTTTCATTTCTACGAACGTACTTAAGCATTTGGGCAGGTAGGTTAATAATTCACACTTATTTGTTTTATGTTATGTGTTGTTTGCTCAGCATTATCATGCACGACAGATTATGCCATTGTAGCAAAATTAATTTATGACGTATTCAGGTATAAATCCCATCATCATTCCTTTTGAGACTTTCTCTAATGCTTACTATTTATGTCACAGCATGCATTATTTTTGGTTACCCAGAAAACATGGTGATATGCAGGGACTGGTGCCAGATCTATTCATGGTAGTTCTCTTCTCTTCTCTTCTTTCATATGTTATTTCACATAAGGCAGTGCCGAGAGCTTAAGTTCATTGATTTTATTTTGTACCAAGGTTGCACTTTCTGTTTGGCGCGATCACATGTTTCATCAAATTCAGGACAAAATCTTTAGCTCTGTGATGAATATGATCAACGGTGAAAGAGATGGAATCAAAATACAAGATTCTGTCATTATACCTTCAATTTTGCGTAGCTATTGTAAGTACTATCACCTTTACACATTTCAAAAGGAAAACGAGCGGAGGTCAATGGATGATAATCATCCAATAATCCAAACACCCTTATGATCATTTACATGGCTCACAGTAATTTTGCACTTCTATTGTTGCAGTGATTTTAAGTCCATCGCAGAATGAGTATTATACAAGCTACTTTCTCGAGAGGTTCCTTGAAGAAACACGGCAATATTATGAGCACGAAGCCAACGTTGTAACTCAGTGCCAAGGTTTGCCAGCTTATTTGATAACAGTGCAAAGCAGACTTCAACAAGAACAGGACAGAATAGCTTCATTTTCATACAAGATGGAATACACGGAGGTATGTAAATTAGTTAACACTTCGAAAATTTATCTATTTGATGTTTATTAAAGAGGTTGCCATGTAGGCGGGATGCTTTTGTGACGTTTATCATGCCCTACTTTCAGTTTGTTGGACAGTTTGTGAAAGGTGAGTCCTTTTTCTCAGATTATGTACACAAGAATCAAATTACTCCAACTTAGTCGAATTATCGTTGACTGGGGTATTTCAATTGGCCAACAAGAGCTCTTTTCACATATACAGCATGCTAAAGTTGGAGGAGAATTATAGTACGGTAATAGCAGAGCTCCAGCAAAAGTGTATTAGTCTATTGGTAATAATTCATTCCCTTTCTATGACAACATATTCACAATTACTTACTCAGTTTTACGTCCTTCTCAGCATGAAGTTCTTATTATAAAGCACAAGGATGAGCTATTGAACACATGTCCCACTTTTCTATCAAACTCCAGCTGGCAAGGTACTAAACACACTTTTTGGCTTTTAAGGCTTTTAAATCGAACTAATAAAATATCCAAACAAAGATATCGCACGAATGAATTCTTTGTTCCTACTGATAGACAGCACAGCAGAGCTGGAAAGACAGGTAACTGCTTGATTGTTTGTTTTGTAATATTTTCCTATAGAATGCTTACTATTTCTTATGCAGGTCTTAGAGCACATCACAAAGCAAGGGCAGGTCCTTATAGACAATTTTATCACAAACCACACTAATATAACTTCTAAACGAGTAAGCTGCTTCCGTACAAAGGACTCTTATTAATGAAAAGGTTAGCAATATCTGATACTCATTCATAAATAGGAGACAGAAGATTATGTAGTACCGCTTGTCAACTACTTAAGACATTACCGTGCAGTTGTACAGAAAGCATTTCCCGCAAACAAAGATATTTTGTATAAGCTTGATAAGGTACTTGTTCTTTACATTTTTTTTTACTCTCTTAGTTCAGCTTTTTCCTTTCTTTAAACATCATGTCTAGACATTCGTAGATGTTTGTAACAAGAGCGAAAACTCCAGCCGGTGGTTGACTTGGTGGCTTGATGATATGCTGTTGCGAAATTTGAAAGGCGCCACAGATCAACAGGTAACATTAGGCTCTCTTTATTTCCCTTTCCTCGAGATCTTTCATGTACTGTAATGTTACGCATGATATTGCCTAGTTGTCCAGCTGAGAATATAGTACACACTTTTCTTATTGTATATTTTTTCTACGTAGGCAGCTCAAGTATTTGACGACTTAATTGATGTGCTACAGTATCTCCACGACAAGGATCTCTTTTTGTCATATTATACTGTGGTTTGTTTGCCTTGTTGGTTTCCTTGTTTATTTTAGATTTATGCAGTTAAATAATTGATTAAATGACTTTCTTTCTTATTAGGATCTGGCCCGTAGATTGCTGAACAGAGAAAAAACGTTTTACATGGACTGGGAAGTACAATTGGTCACAAAGCTAAAGGTATTACTACCAACAAATTCCTATTTAGAAAGATTAATTTGTTAACAAGCAAGATATTGCTACATATAGGCTACCCAAGGTGTTTCCTTTACGTCAAAAATAGAGAGAATGCTCAAAGACATTGCCACATCTTCTGAGCTAGATATAAACTTTCATAATTGGAAGAAGGTAAATGATATATTTTATTTTTCAACTTCTTGGCATTTGCCTTACAGTGGTATTAATCTATTACGCAGATGGTTGAGGTATCTGCTGAAGCAATAAGGTACAACAAAAGACACGTAGGCATTCACCCAATCATCCTGTCTGCTGGCTGCTGGCCTTCAGGACTTGTCCTTAGGTACACAAATACGATTGCTTTGGGGGAGGTATAATGGTACTGTATTTTTACATATGTTTCAATGTATTAGGGACTTTGAGGGGCTTGAA
Source organism: Acanthamoeba divionensis (assembly GCA_000826405.1). Taxonomy (NCBI): domain Eukaryota; phylum Discosea; order Longamoebia; family Acanthamoebidae; genus Acanthamoeba; species Acanthamoeba divionensis. The sequence continues at coordinate 6,797 of CDFI01106444.1, read as the reverse complement.
CCATGCGCCTTGGAGTGCATGTTACCCTCAGAAGTGGAATCTGCTTGGATGCATTTTCGTGAGTTCTATCTGTCACAGCCCTTCTATGCAGCACGCCGTCTCACTTTTCTTTCCCATTTGGTATTTATATTCCTCCTATCCTTTCCAGATGCGTGTGATCTTACACCCCCCCCCAAACTTTTGTATTAGGGCACTGCGGAAGTGAGAACAAATATTGGGGGCAGATCATATGCAATAACCATGACTACCCACATGATGTGTATAGTTACTTTATTTAATTCTTCGGATGTTCTCACTTACGCAGATATACAATCTGTTACAAATATTCCGGACAGGTACCTTTCCATTCATTCATGATTTATTATAAAGAGACAAAACTCTAATGCCTTAGAAATTAATTAATAGATATCTGCAGCGCACACTGTCCGCTCTCTCATCTGCACGCTATTATAAGTCCTGCCGACAGCCTCTTCTCCTTAAATGTACAGAACAGCAAACACCACATCGCACAGAAAGCAAAACCACCACTGAAAAGACAGACAGAGACCCAAAGAGGACAAAAGATGAAAAAATTAAAAAGGATGATGTGTTCAGATTGAATACTGCATTCAGGTCGAAGATGCGCAAGTTTCACATTAGAATGCCAACCGACAAAAGAAATGCAAGCAAACAGAATGAGCAAACTCAAGCAATCTTAAACAAAGATCGGGAACTACAGTATCCTTCTTTCTAACGAGAGAGCAGAGAGCAGAGAGCAGAGAGCAGAGAGCAGAGAGCAGAGAGAGAGGGAGAGAGGGCGATAAATGGATAACAGATAAACTTTTCATTGAGAGAATTCTCTTAGTGGCTTTCCTTAAGTGCAATTCTAGGTTGGATGCGTGCATAGTTAGAATCATGAAAGCGCGTCAAGTGATCCGTCACTCTGCGTTGGTTTCACAGGTAAATGTAAAAAAAATAATTGAAAAGATTTATGTTGTGGTGATGATAAGAATCAGAGAGGAAAGGATGAAAAAACACAATGTTGTGACACTGCCACTATTATTCAAATGCTAGGTCATAGAACAGACACAGCAGCGGTTTCTTCCGTCGCCATCTCTGGTGAAGAAGCGAATCCAGGTAATCCATCTCAGAGAGAGAGAGAGAGAGAGAGAGAGAGAGAGAGAGAGATATGACAACAGACGTTCTTTTCATTTTTTTGTTGAATATAAAAATGGAACTACTCTTTAACTTGCAGGCACTCATCTCGCGCGAGTTCATACGTAGAGCTGAAGATAACATGTACGTTTTTCTCTTAGCCGGCTGGTATGTGGAATGTGCGATCATTTTCATAGGACATTCCACATTCCAGCCGCCAAAGAGATATATATTCTCTCTCTAATTTTTTTATTGTTCTGTCATCTTGAGACCTACTGTTTCTTTTTTGCTAATTCTTTTATATCTTTATTTTTTTCTTCTATTGTTTGTTGTGTTGTAGGAACATGTATCACTACTGCGCATGACTTGCAAGAAAGATCTGGAGAGTTGCTCGTCCCTAGTTCTGGTTGACAGAAACCAAGCATTCTCAGAAAAGGAGAGATATTAAGATATAAAGGTTTTATACCATTTAAAAACAATTGGCCAAACAAGTCTCTTTCTCTGGTTGCCAGTTTGAACAGTTCATTGATATACTTGCCCAAGTACCACAGTTATAATGCCCAACCTCCAAAAAAGAATCTCTTTGAGCAGAGCGTCCGTTTGAGGCTCTTTAGGCTTTGGCCCAGACACCAGATGTTTTGTGAAGAGAAAATCACTGGTGCCCAACACACACACTGCCCAACATTTCGCTCCGTGGACGAAAGTAGATCGCCGCAAATGGATTGTGTGTAGCCTCAACTAGTTGTGACTGCGTTGGCCTATCAAATTTCAAAAACCAGTTGATTGATCAGGACACTGATTTTCTATTGGMGAACAGGCTACACGGAAAGAACGCAGATAGCGCACGTGAAGGTCCGCATCGGCAAGGTGAAGTGGCAAAGTGCCCCACTCGTGTAATCTGCAGCCATTTGGAAGAAAGTCGGCCATAGCGCGTCGGAAATGGTGGACGGTTTCCCTCTATCCTCACGCTAAGAGCCGTCCACAGACCATAAACCAAGCAATAAAACAGCAAACAGACAGACAAGCCACCCCTTTTTCTTTCCTTACAACATAGATACACACCCACACAACAACAACAATGAGCCATCATTCCACAAAAGCGTTTTTGGCTGCAAATAATGCCCAGGGAGGTGCCAACCTTGCAAACTGGGCCAGGAGAAGTCTAGCCAGCTCCAACTTTAGCTCCCGCAGACCTCTTTCAGGTGTTCTACCTGCCATGGCGAATGGTAAGTGTGAGACAGAGCCATTCTCATTAAGTTTGAGATAGCAAGCTCACCAGTATTATACTGTTTCTTTGCCAACCTTAGAAGGAGAAAGTTCAGATGTGGTGAGGCACGAAAAGGACGACTGGACAGTGATTGACTATTCCACAGGCGCCACATCTCACTTTCCTCCCACGGTTTGTTTTTCAATCTTGTAATATTTTGCACAAACTGCACGATGTGTGCAAAAAGCTAAATTTACAAACACGGTAATAATATAGGCCCATGGTAATACCTCCTCTGGCACATCCTCTCATGTGTTGCCCATCTTCAAGCACTGGTCAAGCAATAGGCCTTATTCCACTTCAAGTGAGCATTTCAGTGCACTTTTCTTCCATAAGAACTATTACACATTGTACCAAAGCATTCAAGCTGATACTAACAAATGCCTCCCTTTGTGATCAAGAAAGGTTCTCAAACAAACTGAAAGGACAAATACATTGTGAAGTAGAGCAAAGCAGGAGCCAGGGAGATGAGGTCACCAAGGACCAACTATTCAGCTCCTCCTCTGTTATTTTAACAACAACAGAACACAATTGTGATTTGAAAGGAGATGACCATTGGGATAGTAGCAAGTACACATGGACAGAAAGATTCCCACATTGTGAGGGACTATGAGCCCCATATTATATGTATATAATCTATCTCTCTCTCTTATTCCTTGCTCTTCCCTTGTTTCAATAGCTTCCAAATGAAAAATAAACCACTTTTGATCAGACTTCTGAAACTAAGCAGTTTATTGTTGAAAGATCATTTTTACTAATCTCCCCTCTATCATTCTTGTTCTAACTGTTCTTCTACATTTTAATAAGAATTTATTCTTATTTTACAGAGTAAGTATGAAAAATGTAGAAGAGGGGGGGGGTAACAACTTTCAAGCCGTTACTGCATTCCCGCCAAATGCTGACTGCACCAAAGAAAGGGGGAGATCGATTTGATTTCAATAATTCAACTCATCTAAAGGAAGACGGCGTAAGAGCCCTTCGTTTGCGAGCAAGTTTTTAGTGCGAACGTACTTCGTTTGTGCCCATATATACATTTTCTTGTTCAACACACATTGACTAAATCTCCAAGTTGAAATCGAGTGCAACAATGACTGACCAGATTGAGATGCCTTCACTTCACTTGAACGAACGCCAACAAAAGGAGCTGATTAGCCTTGTAGATGGCATAGGCGTGTGGGATGAGGAGAAATGCCACGAACCCGTCTTCATCAGAGGCCCAGATTGTTTAGGTACAAATCAGATATTTTTCTTTTTCTCTAGAAGAGATGAGCTCAGAAAGAATCCCAACCTCTTAAATCTGCCTGTTGCTAACTTCGAATTGGGCTCACTCCATAGAGTGTATAAAGGATCTGCAGCGGTGCTTGAGGCGAGAGGACCCTCAATCAAGGATCATTACGCTGTCGTTGGGCAAATGGAAGTTCATCGGCCAGCAACTGCTGCCACTTCTCCTCACCAACGGCCAAGATGACCGCGAGCTCACCGCCACTATCTGTATGCATCTCTTCTCTTAGTTTTATACTTGCTCGTGCTAATTCTCTCTGCTCTCTATTTCTGCTCTCTCTCTCTCTCTGCTCTCTGCTCTCTCACACACACCTAGTAAAGCTACTTGTGATGCTTACCATGCCATTAAACCCATCTGCACTTCCGCAAGTAAAATATGAGCACTTGCCCTATTTCCAAGATACCAAGGAAGCGTTCCTTCAACAGCACGTGATCACCACAATAATGCAGTTCTTGGTGGAGCCTCTGCGCAACAGGCAAGATCACAACAATAACAACATGATTGAGCTTGTACTCAATCTTTTTCGAAACTTGCTCTTGATTCCTGATGTTGGGCAGGCCACCACAGCCTCTGGTGCCGATCACCGCTCTCAAATGCAAAACAGGCTCACCTTGCTGTTCCAATCTGTATGACCTTTCTTATCTTTTTGATCTGTCTCTCTCGAATGATGCTATTAACATTGGCCAATGCAGGAAAATGTCTTAAACCTTATTCTGGTTGTCATGCAATCCGTTGACGATGATAGCAGAGCATGGAATATGCTTATGTTGGAGATAGTCATTTTGTTATTGAAACGTGAAACCCCTGAACGCATATGGAGCCACTATATGGATACTAGAAAGATATTGCAAGCAAAGAAAACTTCATTGGTTAGTATAATGATCACATTTTATCGCTCTAGTATCCATTTCTCGCTTTCTAAGTTCATTCACAGGATGATGCGCAAGATACGCACACAATGCCAAAAACTGCAAGCATGATTGTGGCCACGACAAGGCTCCAAAGTCTTCTCGAATCAGAGAGAAGACAGCAACGAGTGAGTCTCATGGCATCTCCCTCACGTCACTCACGCTTTGGTGGCACCTTTTTCCGTTCAAATTCAGTACGTTCTTTCTTATTGTGCTTTGTCTTTGGTTTTATTACGTGGAATTAGAGTTTCCAATGCCTTCAGTGTCTAATCAGTTTTATTTACCACTTTTATATTTGAAACGGGTCACGTAAAGGATGGATCAACGCAAATCTTCAACAAGTCAGCTGGTGAGGTCGTCGATCCACTAATTGATGCTGTGGCCAAAAAGAAGAAAGACGCCACCCCCAAGAGCCACGGGCTGAGGTTCAAGCGCTATAGACAGGATTCGGAATCACAGTCATCACCTGGTATACATTACTTTTTCACAATATAGTTTCGCCAGTGAATGCAATAGTTCTAATAATCTATCTAATAAACAGAAGTACAGATGGTATTAAAAGAATTTATTGATAAATTTTTGGAGTTGGATTGTTTCAACAGTAAGTATTAATAGCCTTTTGTACAAGATACACAACAAAGTTTCCAACCTGTCTTTCTAAACAAACAATCTTTACATGCAGAGTTATGTGCCACAATAGAGGAGGACTTTGAAAACAAGACCAGAGGAATAATGCCTTCTGATGAAGTTCGTTTTCTGTGGTTAATCTCATTCTTTGTTGGCTATCAACGCATTGCGCAAGCAAACAAGTCTGAAAGTCTTGACTATACGGAAGACATGCCATCACAAGATGATTTGAATGGAGAGAAGGACCAAAGGAAACTCGAGAAGAGAAAAAGTGGTGACTTTAGCAGGCTGAACGAAGCAGCGGACATAATTGAAGAGAATGACGAAAAGAAGGTCCAAGCGGATGTGTTTGATGCTATGAACATAGACAATGACGCCGAGGAAGCCAGAGTACAGGAGAAAGATCAAAGCCCTTTAAAAGATGATGAACAAATTCCACAAGAAAAAGAGAGAGAGGAAAAGAAAAGGATTCAGCAGGAGAGGAGAAGAGAACATATGAAGAAGCAGCAGATGCAAATTATTGGTCCCGTTGTTACTTCATTTGATTCTTTTGATTGCTTCCTGTTTGTCTCGCGTCAAATGGCAATCTATGTCGAAGAGAAGAACTACAACTGCCTACATGTTGCCGTGACTTCACTCAAAGAACTTGTATGTGGCATTTATCATTACTCTCAAAACTTAGACTCGTTATATTGAATGTGTGCGTTTGTCGTATTTGTAATATAGATATTAACCTTGAGTTCAATGCGAAGCGAACCGGCCACAGTGTCAATGGGTAACTCTTTGCTGAGCAATCTGATCTACCACCAGGACCAATTCTTAAGCCAACTGACACAGCTCGTCAAGCAATATAATCCTCTGAAAAGCCCTAAATCGTAATACTGCTCTCTGCTCTCTTATGTACAATGTGATTGCTGAGTTTTCTTCGTTTGATAGATTCCTGCGCGACTTGGTAGAATGTATTCATGTATGCCTAAATATGACAGAAGATTACGTGAAGCGCTTCAATGGAAGAGTATACGTAAGAGCCAAAGCACATAAAAAAACCTCTTCCACAATGGGTGTGTATATCTTCTCGCAATCCAAACCTCATTTTGCCTCTTGTTTTCTTTTTAATTGTTCTTTCACAACTGCAGATGCTGGAGGTTCGGATGAAGAGGGAAATGATAAGAGCTTGCCACAAAACGACGAGGCAACTGACGAAAAGCTAGACATTAACAAACTTATCCATTCCTTGGCCTCAAAAGATGTTCGTATGCTTGCAGGAAACTCCAAATCCTGTTATTTTTGCTAATCTATTACACAAACAACAGGTGGTGACAAATTACTGCTTTTTGTTACAAGACTACGCAACCAACAGCGATATTGTCAACCACTGTGTCTTTAAGATGTTCCAGCGCTTTGCTGTAGACTACGGCGATGAGTACCGTGCCTTATTTTACAGGTCATTGCTCTCCTGTCCACTAGATTTAAAAAATGGTTGCTCAACTGGTTCTGCTTAATAGGCTGCATGTGATGAATGTATTCCAAAAGATATTATCCGAACTGCGTTTTGCTCCTCTTGCCAGAAGGTGAGTTC